>PQWD01007346.1:0-223624 GCA_019425675.1 Leucinodes orbonalis | reverse complement strand
CGCTAAGTAGGCTTCCATTCAGTGCAATTGCATAAATTTAAAATTGTTGTTTTTAATTCTGTTTAACAATTAATGTTGTAATTGTTTTCTAAATAAATTTTACTTTACTTTACTTCATCCGACTTTGCCTCACCTCGACCGACTTTCAGTTGTCAAAGGGCTCGAAGTATCATTCAAGAAGTACCTCTCTACACTACTAGTCCGGTCTCGGACTACTTCGCGAGGAACTTCGCAAGTCGTGTATAGCACGCATGACGTAAGTAGTGCCTTCTGTGAATAGAGAAACAGACGTCCAATGCGTGTTTGTGGACCTACAAATATGGATTGGACGAGTGCGGTGACAGTCCAAAACTTAAGATTCCATATCTTTGAGTGCAGTTGTTAACTAGCATTTGAGGCTGTAGCTGGTGTAGTAGACGGGGTATATTTGCTTTATCTACCACTTTTTTATGTGACGAAGTGAACAGGACAGTCAGGACGCTCACCTGATGGTAAGTGATTCGCATGACCATGACAGATCGGCGTTGAAGGAGACCTACAACTGATAAACAGTTATTATTCTCCATCAATGCCGCACAGCGCTCGTCACCCGAGACAACAGAGGTTAGGTCTCTTATACCCGGTAATTACACTAGCTACAGTGCCCTCATACCGAAACACAAAAGTGCATAACACTCCTGTTCCACGGGACGATATCTGGCACTGCGGTGGTAGCAACCTAGAGGACTCAGTATCGAGTCTACCACCAAGTATTTTTTTATTAATTACATTGTAATTAATTAGCAAATACCTTGGGACCTCCAACTCGTGATAGTCAAACTTGAATCGATAATCGATATCACAACAAACGATTGATTGGCGATCAATTTGGTGTAATGGTTGAGACTTTGGCTCTTAAACCAAGGGTTCCGGGTTCAATTACAACATTGGGGACCTTTAATGGACTGATGATGATAAAGGAATGAAATGTCATAGTTAAATATATTCGGCGACCCATCTGGTGTAATGGTTGAGACGTTGGCTGTAGCACCAAGGGATCCGGGTTCGATACCCGGCCAGTACAAACATTTGTATGCATGACCATGTCTGGGTGTTTTCTATGTATAATAGTACCTATATTACAGGCTAAATGATTAGTTTGGGACTAGATGGCGCTGTATGTCAGTATATATATATTTTTATTTATTTATTTAATCATTTAAATTAGATAAAACAGGCTTAACATTTTTTCATAATCAGAGCTTTACCTACCTAAGCAGACCTGTGTAAACGATTCATTAAGTTAACTCAGCGAATTTTCTATTTCAATAAATTCAGCTCTCTCTCCTCGCAGCCTACCGCAGACCGTAGGACATAGGTCAGTACACTAAAATACTTTATATCTAGTGATTACCGCTGTGAGTACCGACCCATTTGGTGTTTGGGTTCGATCCTCGGACAGTATAAAAATTTGTGTGCATGACATGTCTGTTTGTATTGGTCTGGGTGTTTTTTTCATCTTATAGCAGGCAAACAAGCAAACGGCTCATCTGATGGTAAGTGACACCGCCGCCCACATTTGCAATACCAGAGGGCACTGAAATGTGTTGTCAGCCTTTCAACAGAGAATACGCTCTATCTATAATATGTATGTATTTACATCTCTATAACAAATCGTGGACAGCCCTCAGGCTTGAATCTTATCTCTCATGTTACGAGCTGGGGGTTCAGGATAAGTTATTGCCAAACACGAAGAATAACACGGTAACACACTTTATTAATTAACCACTATTAATTACACACAACACTAATTAACGCACGCACTAAAATCCGTAATTAACACTGCACACTATAACGCAACACTTTCCGCACACACACGTAATAATCACTCGTTAACTCTTCACACTGTTGTATCACACTCGACGATCCCTTAGATATCGCTTTATCACTCGCTTCTTCCTTGTAGTCGCAGGTACTTCGCTCTTGAGTAGAACACAAGACTGCCGGCGCACCCATCGGTCCGCTTTATATACCTGTCCGGCCGCTGAGCTCGAAGCGTCGACGTCATTCTACATAGTTGGCGAAATATCTAGAACATGCTAGACTCTTTGCTATTTGTCAATTCGCATGTTATACTCTATGGTGGACTAACATCACATATTAGCTGCCATATTTAATGTCATTTTAATTACGTCAATTCGTAACAATATGTATGTATTTACATCTCTATAACAAATCGTGGACAGCCCTCAGGCTTGAATCTTATGTCTCATGAGAGCTCTTGTAAAAAAGAAACACAATGCCAATGCCCAGTTCTGGCTTCATCACCTACGGTGAAGTATCTGGGAGTTGTTCTGGACCATAGCCTTAACTTCCAGGTTCATCTCGAAGTTCTTACTTACACTAAGGCATGTCGCGGGCCGCTCCATGCTCAAAACAGTGTTTCTGTCCCTTTGTCAATCAATTTTGAGCTACTGCGTATTGTCATGGGGTGGGGCCGCAAAAACCCACATACTTGGAAAGAGCTCAGCGTGCTGTGCTTAAGGTTGGTGCTTTCTTACCATATTTGTATCCAACGTGTGAAGTGTACAAACATTGGACAGTTGTTACCGTGCGAGAATTGTTTATATTAGCCGTCATTTAAAAAAAACATTCTCAGCTCTACTATCATCTGTGTTTAGTGATGGACAGGCGTAGTAAGGGAACCGTATGTATAACATCATTGTACAACACCGGTTTTGCACAGCGATTCTACTGCTATCTGGGCGACTACTTATATTATAAAATCAATAACTATCTAAATATATACAGTGCACGAAAAAATGGTCATGCGGTGGTTGTGTGTGTGTGTCATGTTTAAATTTTAATTATTAAATAAAATATCTCATAAAGAAAAGTATCACTAACTTTTAATAACTTCTAATCTAGCTAGAAACCAATCATACATCATATTATCAGGTAGTAGAATCTTTCACATCTTTCTTACACTGCAGTTGTGTTACTACGTTGTTACCTAAATTATACCACTGAGGTGCACTTTCCACTCGTAAGCTTTGCAACTTGTAAGTACGAAAATGCACTCTTGTTAAGAGCGACCGCAACCATAGTGGCTACAGCTCGCACGCTCGTAGCGTTCATCACTCGTAGCACAGTTGAAATCTGGAGTCGGTGTGTGCCGGGCGAGCGTGCCCTATCGTCATTCGCGCCAACTTATACGAGTTTCGCGTTCTATTTTTGAAAATTTAAATTAATATAGAGTGCTTGTCTATGAATAGTAGTGTTTTTTCTTTCAATGTGGCTTTAGACAAATTAAGAGTGTTTTATAAAAAAAGAAAATTCACGATGCAACATGTTTACAAGTGTTAGAAAAGTTGAAAATTTCTATAGTTAACCGTTGTTTTTAGTGTTTGTGAGAGGAACATATAGAAAAAGCTGGCGTATTTACTAAAAAAGAATTGAACAGCCAGGTGAGTGATAAGAATACAATAATAGGTTTTAATTTTATACTACGCATTTAGGTCAAAAATAAATATGTTTCCATTTATTTAAAAATATCTAAAACTTTTCAATTGTTGAAAATAATATTTTTTTATGTTCTTTTGTAAAATGAGCGAGCAAAAGAAAGTTGATTATTTTATTTTAAAAGTTATGTTTTTCCTCTACTTACAACAGTCGACTTTTAATTTAGTTTCTTTAGAATGCAGTAAGGAATATCAGATTTCTATAGGTGCAGACAGTTCTGGTTATAAAGTTATTTATTAAAGTTTAGATTTAATAAAATAGGGTGATTAGTAACACAAATCATGCAATTAAAAAATAGTTTAAGCTGTCTAAAAAAGGAAGGATAAATACTGAAACCATATTTGTTTATTTTTATACTTATAATCATTAATGAAGTTTTCAAAGACTGTTCTGAGTTAGTGTTATTACAATATTGCGTATATTTTTTTAAGTAGGTTGTAGCTGATTTAAACATGTCTAAGTAGGACTAACTTTGAAAAAAAAATTGATTTCGTAGCAAGAAGTACACATATTCTCAGGAATAAGAATGCTTGACTTTGCCGGCCTGGATCAGCAATCCTAATACATAATACCTTATGATAACTTTTATTCTATATTCGTTCCAAAAAATGGCATATAGGTAAGTAGTCTTCATTTTAGTTATTTGAGATTTATAATTTCCGCAAATGATATAATTATGAATGGCTATATAGCCCGTTTCAGTTTAACTGTACCCTGCAATGTAAAATATTTGTAAAAAGCACATCGACAACAAAGTATACATCAAAAGTATGTAAAAAAATTTTTATTGAATAATTAAAAAAATGTATTGTAGAATCAAGAAAACCGGACCATGCGACTCAACTGAGATTCAAGTTAACTTACGCCATTTTTGTTTACAGTCTTAAATAATTTATCTTAACGGCAGTAAAATAAAAATAATAGAGAAACTTTTTATAAATCTAATTTTTTTAATAATCTACTTTCGCTGGTTAAATGAACAACCAATGTTATAAGGATGTTTAGGTGCATAAAAAATCAGTTTTACTTTGTGTTCATGGACAGCTATTAGGTATTACGTGAAGGTGAGGTTAACGCTGGAAAAATAACACTTTTGTCTGTTTGTCTTTTGTCACACAAATTTTATCTGTTTAATCATTTGGAACACAGAAATGAAGAACACAAATATATTTTTATTGTATAAATGAAATTTAATTAGGTTTTTACCTTAGTTACTATTATTAATCTGAGTTTTAATAACGTACATACCTACAATTTATTTCAAATAATAATTTAGTCATAAACGCACCACCGTTGCATAGGTAGATAATGCCAGAATAACTATATGCAAGGAATTATTAAGCATGTGCGACACTTTACATAATTTGATATATTTTATAAAGGAAGTTAATTAAAATAAGAAATTATTTTATAACAATATACAAAGCTAGATAGATTAGAGCGTCGGTGGCTCAGTGGTGCGGACTGTCGCCTTCCTACCGGGAGGGCTGAGGTTCAAATCCCGACACGTACCAATGTATTTTCGAATTTTCGAAAAATATATGTACGACCGCTCTTACGGTGAAGGAAAATCGTGAGGAAACCTTCATGCACGCCTGCGAAGAGATTCGAAGGTTGTGTGTGAAGTCGTCCATCGCACTGGGCCCGCGTGGACGACGAAGGCCTAATCACCCTACACGGGTAGGCTCGTGCCCCTCGGTGGGGACGTTTAATGAGCTGATGATGATGATGATGATGACAAAGCTAAATTATTAATTTCAAAATATTAAATGGCTGGAATGAAAATATCTAGTAATGACTGCGTTATGGGCAGTACATACCTTTGAGTATATAAACATGTCTGTGTTGGCCTGGGTATATCTACGTATAATATGTATGTATTTCCAACATTGTATCTCAATATATTTATAACTAACTGTTCCCCCGCGGTATGACTCGCGTTACAACATATTCCTCGCAAAGTAAAACATAAAAGTGCGCAGCTCACGCAACGTGCGGCCTCCGCGCGGTGTAACATTATTTTTCTAAAATAAAAAGTATTTTCTAAAAAATAGTAGCCTACTTTTTCCTTAGAACATCAGCTACCTGCCAAAAAAAGTCCCGTTCAAATCCATGCCGTTTCAGAGATTACTCGAATTAAACAGATCGACAGACAGACAAACATTTTTAAAATTGCTATTTTGGGAAATGATCCGTATATGTATTCGTATGTATGAAGAAAAAAATTGTTATTTTAATATAATAAACAGACACTCCAATTTGATTTATATATATTAAATAAATGTTGTTTCGTATCCATACCACAAGCGCCTTTCTTATTTTGGGACTAAATAGCGCTATGTGAATGCCGGTAAATATAACATTATTGTATCAATATGCTATGTAATATTCAAACGTGGTGATAAACGTTTCCAATGTAGGGAAAAACCATAATATAGGTCAGTTTGCTTCAGACGTTAGCAATAACCTTAATGAAATCGACCCGTGATAATGTGTGTTTGGAACGGATTCTCAGGTAGATAGTAAGATTATTTATTAATTTATTGTTCGATGCACAAGTAATTTTGGTATCTGTACCTACATAAAGGGTTTTCTGTACCTACATTTTTGGATGTCCGAAGTCGCAGTTGTAGCTATAAGGGCCCTATGGGGTAGCGGCTAGTACGTTTGATTGAAAAAAAAAAACAGCGCGCCCGCGTTTCCTCCCCACTGCGTTTGTGCCGCCCTCCGCCACACCCGCGCGCTGTAATACTGTCTCACCCAAATGTAATATGTATTATTGATCAATCGCAAAGTGGTTTATATGATTTTCAGGGTTTAAAAATATTAGATTTTTGTATCAATAGATTTGCTTCATATTTGGGGGATATACTTTGAGTCAGTAGTGGGTTATTATTTAAAAACAATGCTTATGTTCTCGACTTCACTCTGTATATCTATCTAGTTCATAACTTGCACTAAGTGTCTCGTTCCATTACATAATAATTACTTTACATATTTAATTAGTGGATTGATCTGGGGGCATGGTAGTGCCCCCGCCAAGTTGAGCGCGAAGCAAACACTGCCGTACCATCCTTTAAAGGATCCATTTCGCCGCATTTTCAGGTCCCAATTTGAGAACCTTTGGATAATACCAGAGCACTGAAATTTTCGTCGTTTGACGACACAAATTTGCCACTTGGAAAACGGTGATTCAATAACACGTCGATTGTAGGCTTGATAAAGCCACTAACGTATAAATAATGTTCAACGGCCAAGTCACACAACATTATTCATAATAATAAAGTAATCGCAGTGAGGAACCTTAGACTTGGCACGTCTTTGTCTGGATTTCATTACTTTTTAGAGATAATCAAGCAGCTCCATCGAGAGTCGGCTAGATTTTTTACAGAATGTTTTTGATGGGATTTATTATATTCCGTAGAGTGGCCCCTTGTAACTTTATCTTTAGGGGTCTTCTGTGCTTAATTTGAAATAACGGATGTGGAGAGAATTTCCTAGTAGTTGAAAGTTTCGTTAAAATCCTATCAAAGTATTAAGGGATGTCTACATCGACAATAAAAAAATGCAATGGGATAAGCAAATAAAATATTCACAAAGCGCCACGTAAGTTTTTCGAGCGATAAGCAATTCGAGAGTGATAGAAAAACGTGGAGACTACATGAAACGTCTAACGCGTTAACGCAGATTAATATTTGCTATTCGGATTTATCCAACCTACTCGTATAATATGTCCCTTGTGTATCTTACTTTGCACACGTAAGCTGGCTTAAAATCCATAGTGGTGTTTTATTTATAAAAAAAACTTGGAATTTGGTTCCCTTATTTGAAAATTGATTTTCATATAAAATTGTTTTATTTTTTTAAATTATTTATGTATACTAGATAAGCTATTTGGCGGCCATCTCGCCTGAAGATAAAGATTCGGACGAAGGATGGATCATGCCTATCTAGGAACTGCCTGTTTACTGTGGCCTTAAATATACCTAAATAACCGTGATCGGGGAACTCGCTAGTAGGGCCACTTCTGAGCCGTACCTACGCATTAAATGTAAAGCCAAAATGATTTGTGCAGATGAATGGCCAATTGACGACAGAATATTTAATATTTCTTATAATCATCATCATTAAACGTCCCCACCGAGGGGCACGAGCCTACCCGTATAGGGTGATTAGGCCTTAGTCGTCCACGCGGGCCCAGTGCGAATTGGATGAGTTTACACACAACCTTTGAATATCTTCGCAGGCTTGCATGAAGGTTTCCTCACGATGTTTTCCTTCATCGTAAGAGCGTCGGATAACGTACATATATTTTCGAAAATTCGAAAACACATCGGTACGTGTCGGATTTGAACCTCAGCCCTCCCGGTAGGAAGGCGACAGTCCACACCATTGAGTCACCGACGCTCTAATTTCTTATAATAACTTATTCTTATTTCGGAAAAGCGGTAATCGGTTGAAACAAGGTACGGGGAACACGGCGAGGTAGTCATATTTTTCATACCAAATAATTATACCAATCGGAAACCTTTCTTTATTGTATTGGTTTAACTTGATGTTAATTTAATATGTGTTAATCGGTTTCATGCAACTTCGGTCGGAGTCGGTTTGAAAATTAACTGGCTTGGAAGTTGTAACAAAATATAATTTAAAAGATAAAAGTTAAAAACTTCATTGTATATTTCACTAAGATCTTTCAGGATGGATAATTTAAGTTGCAAATTAAAGTCTAGGTAATTATTATATTTTTCATCAAAGATAAAAAATATACGACGTTTTATAGTTGAAAATTTGACTTCATGTTAATTTTGACATAGCACTCTGTCTAACGCACTTAGAAATAGTGCTTTATTAGAGTGCCTCTTGTTCCAAATTACACTTTGTAAGTAGTTAAGACACAAGTTATACACAGCTAGTCTATTGTTATTTGATGAATATTCACTAACATTTATTAGTATTTTATTCATGTTTCTAGACGTTCAAACCAATAGGTTTTAACGTCTAGAAACTTTTATATGAAATATATTGAGTGCTTATTATTAAAAGCAAATAAACATAATATTAAACACTTTCAAGAGCATTTCCAGTATAATTATATAGATAAATCGTGCTTTTATTGATATTCATTATTATTAGACATATAAACATAAAGATTTTTTCTTCGAGGTATGGATTTCAAAATATCTTAATATGGGTTTTTTAAATTTCCTCCACGCCTAATGTTTGAACTGAAAAACGATGTTATGCCTGATAACACGCAATAAAAAATGTGCACTTCGTGGAATGACAATGCTTAAGCTAAAAAAGTCAAAATGTTGTATCGTTAAAAAGGTATTGTCGTTTTAGTAAAAAGAAAACGTGATTCAATTATTTAATAATTTATAGCAGAAAGAAGGGAATTAGGACTCTGACAAGTAGCTACATTTTTATAATGACGTACCGATCAAGGTCTGCATTTTAAATATAACAATCTCCACCGTAAAAAATAAAACAGAAGAATGATATTGGCTCAAATTGTTTTATTCAACTTTGTTAAATCTCAGTCTTGGAAAATTCTGAAAGCTGTTCCCTTTGTCCTTAATTTAATGAGGCAATTTTCTTGTGAAGACTGCTAATTTAGCTGTAGTATGTCGGCTACTATTTTTAATTGAAATCCTCAGGAATAATCTTAGGAATAGGTCTTTATTCTTGCATTACAAGTTTTCCGGGACAGCTGAATGAAACACCTAACGCGTCAGAGAGTAAGAATTTCGGAATGAAATGCCCAATTTAATAATAGCCGTAGTATAGTCGAGTTCTCTTATTAGTACGATTATCAACAATTGTATGTGTGGCACAATTAACTCTCTCTTCAACCTATCGCAGTCCACTGCTGGACATTGGTCTCCCCCATTTTGCGCCAGATATCCCGGTCGTCTGATTTTCTCATCCAGCCTCTACCAGCGACCTTTCGTAAGTCATCGGTCCATCGGGCCGGATTAACTGTTCGACTAAAATTCAAATAATCGATATTTTTAAATATGTGTACCTATTCGTTGTATTATCCGTTTTCAACTGAGTCCACTCTTAAACTAAAATTCTGGAATTTTGCTAAGACGTTGGTTGAGTGTACATAAAGGTGCTGAACCCCTTCCAAACCACAATATAATTGGTGGGTAAACTAATAGACGAAGCAATGACCGCAAAGTTGATTACATCTTTACTCTTATATTAGATCCGACAGATTATATCTAATTGAACGTGGAATTAATATAAGTTATTGTAGTTTGGTATACATAATGCTTGAGTTTATTGAGCAATCACGGCAAGCCAATTAGTGGGGACCTTTTGGCTGTTATTTTTGGCCTCCTGGGTAAAAGCTATTCCCTGCGGTCTGTTATTAATGTAAGTTGATGGAGCATTTTATTAACAGCTGTCATAGCTGTAAATATCGTTAAAAATTAAGAGTAAAATTAGTGACATTTCCGATTCAAATCAAATTTGTCCGTTGGTATACTTATTTTGTGTGAAGAAGATCGCTAGTCTCATTTATTCCTCAGCAGCCAACAATATTCTGGATAAATAAAGGTAGATACGGAACCAGTGCCTAAAAAACGAACAAGAGAATACAGTTGTAGGCAAATGTACACTTATTCGAAATAAATGTGTATGTGTGCTGTCGCTGCATTCGGAACACTTTTTCGGTTGTTTTGTGAGCATTTTACATCATTGTCATGATATTGTCGTGATATGCTCTACTTTTTACATCATTGTCAGCAGCATATGTTCTTGGGGTTCATACCATTATCAGCCTGTAACGTCCAATTAGACGGACAGACCTTTCCAAACAGCATGGCTTCGGTGACTCTCCGTACACTGAGTTTGGGAAGTTAAATTTCTTTGCTAGTTGGAAACAGGGTCCGTGATTTGAACTCCTAAATCGTACCTATTTTACCCCGCCACTATTGTGGAACACAGCGACACTCCTGTTATGACTGTTCCGATGTGAAGGGTGAGGCAGGCAGTCAAATAACTGAATGATTCCAACCTAACCTACGACCGCTAAGAATCCAGGCATATATGTTTATGACGCTCTAAAGCGTCTCTTGCGTATCTTATAGCGCGGATATCAGTGCTCAAGTTATCTCCCTCAAAAATTTAGCCCATAGATCTTGAAAATTTTACAATCCAATCAACCTAATGACATTTCATCACGGACTTTCAAAAAGAACTCAAAAAAACATCTTCATATGACTATGTATTCAGAGAAAGGGAAAAGTCTCTATGTTTTCCAAAATTACGATCACATAATTATTATATTCGGTTTGCCGGATTAACTTACCTTTTATCACTTTTACTGAATTATTTTTAATTTTATCAGTTCCCGATGAGTTACTTTTATTACAATAAAAGCACAAAGTTGCTGGCTATAAGTTATTTTTGCGCTTCCTGAGTATAAAAGATATGAAAATCTAGCTGAGCTATGAGGAAAACAACATTTCATATTTTTCAATTAAGATTTTCAAAATGATCAAAGCTAAACTTCTTGTAATCCTGAGTATACTTTAGTAAAACGGTATTATTTCTCTCTGGAATCAAGATAAGTTACCGCAAAGACGAAATAACTGGCAGGAAACCCCTTTGGCGCGTGCCACTAGCACTCGTATTGCGCGAAATTAATATTTTTTGCCGCCATAAAATATAATTGAACAGCTGGTATCGGTCGGATTTGTAGGGCTGCCTCGTATTTAGAATATTTAATATTTTCTACGAATGTCATTCCATTTTTTGTTTGTTAAAATTCACCAACTGAACCAGAATTACTTTTAAAAATCTGTAGCATATAATGACTGAAATGAATCTTTAAGATTAAACGTAAATCTTTAATTAACCGTTTAACCGCCGTATATATTTGATATTTAACAATACAAAATCTATTGTGTTTGAAGAAATCCCGGCGGTTAAACAAAAACACAAAACTTCAAGTACTGGACAAATTGCTAAGAAATAACGTTCTTCGAAACTATTCACTTAAATATCCTTAATTTGATTGCTAGTGCGATGTTCAAAACTCACTTTAAAGGGGATGATGTTTAAATAACTTATTGTTATATTGAAAGATAATATAAGGTGATGAAGATAATTTATCTGATCAAATATTTAATCCGTACCACGAACGATTTCGAAACTCCTTTCAACGCTACGAATTTTAATAGACTATGTAGGTTTGTGAAATTTAACCTTATTCACTACCAGAATATGTGAAATTGTCATATACAAATAACAAAAAAATCATTTAAATGTTGATTGCATGCTTATTGAGCGCTTATATTGTGTACAGATATCTTGACCAAAGGCTCGTTCAGTGTAATTAATTTTGCCAGTAACTGGAAATAAATTTGCCGTCTTTGTGGGTTCACCACAATATTGCAGCAGCTTGTTTAATAAGAATCAGATTAAATAGGGATTTTCCGGTACTATTCCGTCTGATTGTGATGAATTATCTGTGAGCAGACAATGGAAAATCTACTGTCTTGTGCGATTGTACATTTCCGTATTATTTCCGAAACCTGCAGATGGGCGATTGATGAGGTCCAATATTGATCGCATCATAATTTATTAATACTAAAATTATTCGTATAAACAGGAAATATTGTATTGTTTGTTTGCATATTATGCTCCGAAACTACTGGAACAATTTGGAAAATTCTTACACCGTTTGAAAATACACTGTCCTTGTATTACATAAGCTGCAATGCACATATTTTTAAAATTGCGTTCTTTACAACGCGAAGCAAAATATGTATGTCGTTTAGCACTGGACATATAAGACTGCAATGTTTTTTTTATGTTACGAAGTGAACAGGATGGTCAAGACGCCTGTTAAGACCTGAAGGAGACAAAAACCGATAAACAGTAATTATTGTCCATCAATGACGCAACAGATGTTAGTCCTCTTATATCGGTAATTTCAGTAGCTACAGTGCCCTGATTCCGAAACAGAAAAGTGCATAGCAATCTTATTTCAAGGGACGATATCTGGCACTGCGGTGGTACCTACCTAGACGACTCAGTATCGAGTCTATCACCAAGTAAATAGATGATGATGATGATGATCCATACTTCAACTGACTATGGCATCTTTCATAGATCTCTTTGCCACTGCCATTTTGCACACGCATTAAATGTAATTTATTTTGAATTTGTGCATCAACTAGGTAAAACTTCCAGATTGTCTGAGACTCTCCCTATTTATGTGACCTTTTTTAGCCCTAAGTAATTGGGGATCGACAGCTCACAAATATTGTGAGGCATTCAAAATGGTTCAAAATTCTAAGATTTTTTAAATAATATTTGTTACGTAAGCAAAGTTTAAATTGAAGTTAATTAACTCTTTAGAAGATGATGATAAAACAATTTATGCCTTGTCACTATTCAGGGTCCAAAAAAAGCATTATTGTTTTTAGTTTTACGTCGGTTTATTGTTTTTGTTATCATCTTTGTTTTTTTTAACTTTTATTATGAGCTAAGGGATTAATCAAGGTTCTAGAAAGGTTATGCCCACATTATGCCAATCTATTATAGGAGCGTCGGTGGCTCAGTGGTGTGGACTGTCGCCTTCCTACCGGGAGGCTGAGGTTCAAATCCGACACGTACCAATGTATTTTCGAATTTTCGAAAAATATATGTACGTTATCCGATGCTTCTTACGGTGAAGGAAAACATTGTGAGGAAGCCTTCATGCACGCCTGCGAAGAGATTCGAAGGTTGTGTGTGAAGTCGTCCAATCCGCACTGGGCCCGCGTGGACGACTAAGGCCTAATCACCCTATACGGTAGGCTCGTGCCCCTCGGTGGGACGTTTAATGAGCTGATGATGATTATAGTAAAAAGATTGGCAATACTAAGTAGAAGAGCAATGCTTCGGCAAGGATGTGCGGGGACTACCGGAGTGATGCCGTGGTCTCAGAGAGAGAGTCGGTAAAACTCACCTTATCCTCCTGGTTTTGTTTCGCAAAGTAAGGTCACCTCAGGTGTTAAGGTCGTCTTTCCTTCTCGAAATTTATTAACCCTCTTCTTAAAGGTTGATGCCACACTTTAGCTTCTTATGAGATAGCATTTACACAATGGATAGCGGTATCACTTACTAAAAAGAGATTATTTACATTTGCCTACCTATAGAAAAAACAAAGGTTGCAACTCGCAAAACAAAACCAATCGCAACTTACTGATTACAATCACATGTGCAGACAACTGAGGTGTTTATTTACTATTGCACTGGCGCCATTAGTGTCATGACGTCACAGAGGACACGCGATTATCAGCTTTAATTTGCTGGAATCAGCCAAGCTAATGAAATGATTAATGACGACCCATTTGGTGCAATGGTTGAGACATTAGCTACTGCACGAGAGTTCCGGGTTCGATCCCCGGGCAGTACAGATATTTCGTGTGCATGAGCAGGTCTGTTATCTGGGTTGTTTCTATGTATAAATTATGTATTTACAAATAAATATGTATAGTATGTTTATCAGTTGTGTCCATAAACAAGTTTTCTCGCTTAACTTGGCTAGATGGCGCTGTGTGAATGTCAATGGAAATTTATTTATTTTAAATCAAAACGTTGTTTAACTTACTGATATTACAATCACATGTGCAGACCAATTTTTATTGCTAATGCACTGGCGACAAGTGTCATGACGTCACAGGGGACACGCGATAGAATATTACGGCCACAGCGTGAATATATCGGCAGGCTGAAATAGGTCAAGAATTATCTGCAAAATCCGCGATGAACTTAGTACCCTATGACCGAATTTGAGATAAAATTAGCGCAGTGGTGGTAATAGTTCAATTGCTTACTATAAGTGGAATATCACGATCCAAATACTACTTCTAAATAGGTACGCACCAATAGCAGGGGATCGAAATGTAGTAAAGAAGTTCAAATCGTTATCATTTCAACAAATACTTCGTCAAACACTACTGTATCGAACCACCAAGTAAAATCATCAGCTCATTAAACGTCCCCACCGAGGGGCACGAGCCTACCCGTATAGGGTGATTAGCCTTAGTCGTCACGCGGGCCCATGCGGATTGGAGACTTCACACACAACCTTCGAATCTCTTCGCAGGCGTGCATGAAGGTTTCCTCACGATGTTTTCCTGCACCGTAAGAGCGTCGGATAACGTACATATATTTTTCGAAAAAATTGGTACGTGTCGGGTTTGAACCTCAGTCCTTCCGTAGGCAGGGACAGTCCCCCATTGAGCACCGACGCTCTTTTACCAAGTAAATAGATGATGATGATCCATACTTCAGACCACAGATTTCCCAATACAGGAGATGGGGCAACCGCGTTTTTGCGTGCGACATATGTAAGCTCAACGAGCATACACTGGCTGCCAGTTTACGCTCTGTGAGACGAGTCAAGACGCACGAATATTAGAAGAAATTACCGTTTTTTCCCAAAATGCCATCCTGTGCAATTGTAACATGCCATCATCGCAATGAATGTAAAAAAATATATAACTTTTCACAGGCAAGAACCGAAAAGAAATTGCGACACTAGGACTGCCTATAAACTTGGCGGCTTGTCCAGTCTAATTGTATATTCGGATGTCTGTGCTTCAGACCGACTCTATGGCATCTTTTATAAAGATGCCATTGCCATTTTTTAATGATGCAGTGCTGGTATTTGTAATTTATTCTACTTTGTTGAGTAAAGCCGACTGAAGCCTGTATACTGTCGACACATAAAAACATTTTTCCACTTTGAAACTCGACTATTTAAGTCACAACTTGATAATACAAAAGAATGACGTCACCCACAAGAGCGCGACACAACTCATGTCAAATTACGCTTGTCTTACTTGACATGGGGCGCTCCTTAGGTACTGTCGAATCGCTATGGCTTTCAGTGATAATGGAATGATATCGAGGGCCAATATTACTAATGCTCATACCAAATATGTCGTAGATAAGAGATTGGTATCCATGTGGTTTTGTGTATGTATTTCCCAACTTAGGATAACATTTTACGTAGGTATAGACATTGATGGCACAAATGACACTAATTTCGTCCCATTTGTACAATTAATGGTAAAAATGGGACTGAAAGAAAATACATTTCTTTGACCACAAAATAAACATTACAAGACTAGAACACAAGACAATTCAACGATAAAAGAAACAAAAATAAAGAAAACAATGTGAAAAGAAAGAAAAAAGCAAATCTTATGTATTTAATAAAAAAATAAAATAAAATAAAATTATGTGGTCAAAAGGGCCCTGTCTCAGCTTTTGTTGACGTGTGTTGAGTTGGCATTAAAATTATTCAAAAGTGGACAAGGCAACCCTCTTATTCCGACAGAGTCCAATCGACTATCATGGATAGAGATAAAGGTTTCTAAATAAATAATTAAACAAATGAAAGGCTGTCAATATTAACATTAGCTATTTGAATATAAATCGAATAATGTGATATAATTAAGCATCCTGGCCTTATTCATAATACTAATTAAATAAACAGGACTGATATATCTCGTGTGTACAATCAATTGTTAAATAACCGGGTATGAGAGACCCATCAGCTGGCGACCTGGATGACGGGCGCACAGTAGTGTTGACGAAAAAAATGACTACCTTCTGTTATTAATTTGCTAGACACTGCTTCTGTCATGTTCAGGCGTATCACTTACCACCAGGAGAGGCAGAGTCCTTTACGTATATCATTAAAATAGAAAACAAATTAAAAGTCACTCAACGGGCAAAGGCGCTTTCTCAAACTCCCCTGCAACACCCTTAGCCGAGGTTCAGGTCCCATTCGGGGACGCCCTTAGGCTCGTTGTGTAAATTTTAAGGCTGAGAGCCATCTGCGCTCGCCAATTACCTGGTGAAGCTGTAAAGACCATCTGCGGCTAACAGCAGTAGTCAGTTCGATAAAAAGACCTTTCTTAAATTGCTATTGGATTGGCCGCAGATGACCTTGACAGTTTCACTGGAGAATTGGAGAACGCAAAAGGCTTTAATAATTTACAAGCAAAAGAGCGAGCTATGCACATGTTCCTGCACACAAATGTTTGAACTCCGAGGCTCGAACTCGGAACCCTTGATGTAAGATGTGTGTCTCTCAACCAATTACACATGGGTAGCCTCGGGTCGAAATGTTTAATATTCACATTAATTTTCCACGGCAACACTAAATTAACTTCGTGATGTTTTAAAAAATATTTATGAGAATAATTGGATACGAAAATGTTAGGTACATTTGATTAACAAAGTTGAAAGCCATATCTTTTGTAGCTTATCAAAGTAAACATACTTATTTTCATAAACTTTGTTCAGAGCAGTACGAGTAGCAGTCAAAGGAGATCAAATTATGATTCGTTTCTGTAATCTTGTCGAACTAATGTAAATCAGATACGAAAGTGTTTTTTGGAATATTTATTTTCTAGAATACTTATGGCATGATCACAATTAACAGATGATGATTTATGAGTAAGATGCAAATAATATTTTCATCTCTTCATCATCTTTGGTGAGCAAACGAGTTCTGGAGTGGAGATCGAGTCTTGGAAAGCGTAGCGTAGGACGCGGATCAGTCGACCGACGACTTGCCAAAGGTAGCTGGTGGAGATATCTGGCGCAAAATGGACCCGCTCATTGCCCAAGCGGCAAACTATCTGCCCATGAAGGGTGTTCGATTTAAACATCGCCGACCGAGGCACATATTACTCGACCCAGATGACACTATCACAGAGGCCAACGCGCTTTACACTCACACTCAGCACACTGTACATCGTACACGAACACTAGGACACCGCATCCGCCGGCGGACGCGTGATTCCCAATCCTCACAGCGTCTCACTCAGTCATATTCCTCCCTCGTCCGAGGGACGGCACTAAGTCGAGGTTCGAGCCCTATAAGCGCCCTTAGTGGCCGTCCTTCTTCTCCTACTTCGATAGGTATCCGTAAGCGGTCTCGTGCCGCGACGGAGGCTCGCCATTTTCATCCGGTGACGTCGTTAAGGCCATCTGCGGCCAATAACAAAATCATTTCGAAAAAAAAAGGCGCAAAATGGGAGTGACCTATGTCCAGCAGTGGACTGCGATAGGTCGAAGTGATTGTGTTCTAATCTACCAGAATAACGTCTTTTTATTAAATGCAAATATATATAACTGATTGGGAAAAGTCCGACTAATATTTCATTTTGTTTACTTCTATGTTATAAATTTATTTGTTCATGTTTTTACTAAACGTGTCCTTTGAAATTGTTGGTACGCAACTCCTTCCAAAGAGGTACGAATATTAAATTTGTCTATTTGAATGGCGTGCAAATGCGTATTCCTGTTTGTTTCCCGACGTTTTTGTCGAAGTTAACTTTTTTGTTATGCCATGACAACAAAGGATCAAAACAAATATGTTCTTTATATGATAACAGCAAAGGGATGATAGAAAAACTATTATCATAAATAGTTCGACTTGATAGTCCAGTATATAAATTCAAGAGTCTAACAAATTGATGATGATATCAACATGATATAACTATTAAACGTTTTCAGCCTTTTATATCCTAATAACTGGGAAAAGGCCTTCTCATAAAGCAGTCTTTCCCAAAGTGGGCGATAACGCCCCCTTGTGGGCGCTGAAGACCTAGTGAAAAAATGGGGGCGCTAAAAAAATATTTATTCTCAAAGTGGGCAGTAGACGAAATAAGTTTGGGAACCACTGTCATAAAGAATAGCCATGGAAAATTTACAATTATTTAATATTAAAGTTTATGATGTATATTCTTATCTATTGAAAACAATTTATTTCATACTTGGTTTGCTAGATTCTAATGAAGTCCATATTTATACGGTCTATTTCCAGTTTCCTCCGATGAAGGGACAATCATTGATCTGAAATGCTTAGACAATAAGTGTTTAAGAGGTAAAAATTTCGAGAACGAAAAAGTTGAGGAGACATGGTAATTTGTTTTGTTCGTATATAATATAATAAGATGAAATCAAAAGTAAACAAAAATCTTTGGATAGTAAATTATTATAATTCAAGAAATGTTATGATGATTATGTGCCTACATGATAGCAAAGAAATATGAGCGATTGAAAAAAAACTTATTAGAAGATTATAGAAGGTAACGCTCTTCATCCAAACTCTTATGTTAAAAAGAAAAACGTCATTACTTATTAATTCCATGACAAAACGAGTTTTTTGTTCGTGAATTCCATTTAAGACAGGCTTTTACTGAGATGTCATTGTTTCTGCATAAAAACGTTCGCATTATGTCGTTCTTTAATAACATTCGTTATCCAGATTGGTGGAAAAATGGCAGGTTGCTAATAAACCTGCCATTTTTTCACCAGAACGTGTTTAAATTTCAATGTTATAGTAACGAGCTAGAATTGGTAGAATAATGTAATTTAAAGTATATAAAAAACGTGCACGCAAATCGAAGTTAGTCATTATTGATTATATTTCTTTTTATTGGTTCATGCACCAATAAAGAGTGTCGGTGTCTCAATGGTGTGGACTGTTGTCTTCCAAACGGAAGGGCTGAGGTTCAAATCACGCCGCATTTTCGAAATTATATGTACGTTATCCGATACTCTTACGGTAAAGGATAACATCGTGAGGAAACCTGCGCACGCCTGCGAAGAGATTCAAAGGTTGTGTGTGAAGTCGGCCAATCCGCACTGGGCCCGTGTGGATGACTAAGGCCTAAACACCCTTACGGGTAGGCTCGGGCCCCTCGGTGGAGACGTTCAATGAGATGCTCACACTTTTAGGATAGTTAAAGTGTGAGCAGTTCCGAAGAAACACACAAGAATGCAATCTGGAGGCACGGCAGTGCCCCCGCCAAGTCGAGCGCGAAGCAAACAGTGCCGTACCATCCTTTACAGGATCCATTTCGCCGCATTTTCAGGCCCCGATTAAAGAATCTTTGGATAATACCAGAGCACTGAAATTTTCGTCATCTAGTAAGATATAATAACTAACTTTTAAAGCCAAAATTTCAAGTCTGTAGGTCATTAAGTTCCGACGTTAAGCGAAAGCAAAGTTTCGCATTTTCGACAAATAGACACTCACCTCACTCACTCACTCATGATCATCAAAATAGAACTAGTACTTCCCATTAACTCAGAGAGCTGAAATTCGGTACAGAGTTAGGGTTTTATGGCTACATAAAGGGAAAACTATAAAAAACTTGGATAATCGAAGATATGTATTGCCTGGTGACCCTGCTTAGATAACAAAAGAGCCCAGCCAAACTATAAGAGATCGACATACTGCCTTTAAACAATGTATATTCAATATGGTGGGCCGCTTCATCCAATGTCAAAAATCGGGGGGCACGGTAGTGCCCCCGCCAAGTCGAGCGTGCTAGACTAATACAAACAGACATGTTCATGCACACAAATATTTATAGATACTGCCCGGGGATCGAACCCGGAACCCTTGGTGTAGTAGCCGACGTCTTAACCATTACACCCAATGAGTCGTCCAATATTCCTTTCAAGTTTTCACCAAAAACATTCTGTAAAAATTCTGGCCAAGTCTCGATGGAGCTGCTTGATTATCTCTAAAAAGTAATGAAATCAAGACGAAGACGTGCCAAGTCTAAGTTTCCTTACTGCAATTACTTTATTATTATGGTTAATGTTGTGTGACTTGGCCGGTAATATGGGTAAACGACGGTTAAACACACATATATAATTTTGTTTCGTAAATACATACATTTTATTTTTAGACCAATACAAACAGACATGTTCATGCACACAAAATGTACACATTACACTAATGGGTCGTACAAATCTTATAAACTGTATGTAAAATGTAATAAGCAGAGAAAATTCTTGCATTTTTCAATTTTTCATGACTAAGCAAAACCTACAAAGATATAAAATGTATTACGGTATTCATCTGTGTTCGTGGTCGAGGTAGCTTTGTTGCTTTCATCCTGTTAAAAATTTCATTAACTACCGTAGTTTTCCTAACGGAAAGAGGAGTTCAGAAAACAAGTATTTCTGTTATGAACATTGAATTTGATTTCCTTTGTGCAGATTTGGACTCTAATATTAATTAATCTGCTCAAAAAGTAAATACAATTTTAATTAACTTCTTTTATTTAATGTGTTGTAGTTATACTATTCTATGCTTTTAATTGCATCTTTTAAAATGGAAAATCTTGAAAATAAATCCCAGTTACACAGAACATTTTGGTTAGATAAGTAAAACTCGTAGTGATTTGTTCAAGATTTTATCCATAAAGTGTAATTCCTCAAAGATCCAACCATCTAGAAATATAGTGATGGAGCAGTATCGAGATTGATTACATCATGAATAAATATTGTGGATTCATTGAATGGTTATCAAAACCTATAAATATGATTTATCCGTCGATATTTTTGATGTACTGAAGCATTTATTGCAGAATAATACGGTGCTCGGAGTTGGAATGATTAGAGTATTTTGGAAACAAAAGATTGGAACGTAAAACAATAAATCCTAGTCAAGTGTATTTTTGTTATTATGAAAAGATTGTGTACAAAAATTTAGATATAAAGGTGAAGATGTGACTTTGAGGCAAAGCTAACAAAAATATACTTTAAAATACTTCTAATACTGTTATCAACCCTTTTCATATGTATAACTTACTTAAAACATTATTGCCCTTTACATAATTCGTTTTACGAGTAAATAAATATCTATGGATGTATCGCAGTTTGAGAGCGTGAGCCACCGCTCATTGCTGTGGACGGTTGCCTTCTGATCTGGAGGGAGCAGGTTTAAATACCGCCACGTACCAATGTGTTATCGAATATTCGAAATTATATGTACGTTATCCAACGCTCTTACGGTTAAGGAAAACATCTTGAGGAAACCTACGCACGCCTGCGAAGAGATTCAAAGGTTGTGCGTGAAGTCTGCTAATCCACACTCGGTCTGCGTGGACGACTAAGGCCTATACACCATTTACGGGTAGGCTCGTGCTCCTCGGTAGGTACGTTTATTGAGCTGATGATGATGATACCTCACAAGTGGACTCTTATATCAGTGAGGAAACTATATATACTAATGACTGCACTAAAAATCCACAAAAAACAGATTTACGACCCAGCAATCCTAGAAAAGCGTCGGAAAGATATCGTCTGTAAGTGCATAAGTACTAAAACTAGCTTTGCTGGTAGACAATTTAGCTCTCGTTCTCAATTTCTTTATAATAAGGTCAACAGAGGAGTGTGTATATATGACAAGACATTCTATGAGTGTAAAAAACTTGTTGTGAGTTGGCTGCAACGCAAGACATATGAAGAGACAGAACAACTTCTACTACACATATAACACACACACACACACACACACACACACACACACGTACACACACACACACACATACACACGTGCGCACACACACACAAACCAAAATTTCTTTGTTTGTTTTATATACTTAATTGTAACTGTTATTGTAAGTTTAATTCTTTTAAGCTACGGAAGAGCGGAGTCTCCAAACACAGGCACCATTTGCTTAAATGGGGGTTCCAATCTACATTGTCATTAGATATAAGTTTTTACTGAAATAAAATTATTATTATTATTATTATATGATGTATCGCAGTTTTAATTCACCTGTATAAACGAAGTCGCGGGTAAAAGTTAGCTTTAGCACAAGGTAACTACTATTCCACGCGGACAGAGTCGCGGGCTGGAGATACTAATAATAATTGTCCACCAAAACCAAACTCCATAGCCCAGTATCGTAGTTTCCATATATTTACTATAATTCCATATATTTATACTAGCTTCTGCCCGCGGCTTCGCCCGCGTTGAATTCGGGATAACAAAATTATTCTGTTCCACTTTCCTGGTAACGAAAACAGAATAATTTTAACGTTTGTATTTTTAACACAGCGCCATCTATTGAATACCTACTTAACCAATTCAACAGATAATTGTAATAATGACAAATAATTTTCTTTAAGAGACAAATAATTTGCAATAAAATAATATTGTGATTATAAATTGAGATGTAAGCTATCATATCATTCAAGTTGGATCAAAATGCACACGGAATGCAAATCAAATTTAAAATCGGTTTAGTAGTTTAGGAGTCCATCGCGGACAAGCACGTGACACGATTTTTTATATATATAAAGATTTATTTTATAGTATTTACACCTGGCGGGGGTCATCATGGGTTGTATCATATTGTACATTCTGTGATGGCATCCTCCATGTGTAACACATACAAAAATTAAACATTTGAAAAAAGGCCTCTGTGCTTTTTTTTTTTCGAACTGACTACTGCTGTTGGCCGCAGATGGCCTTTACAGCTTCACCGGGCAAGTGGCGAGCGCAGATGGCTCTCAGCCTTAACCTCTGTGCTGTTGCCTTCCAAAGGACATATATAAAACTATTATATATGTCCACTATTGGGCCCGTGAATCTTAAGGATTTCGAAAACATAATAATAAGTTTAATTTCTTAATAAATACCTAAATATAATTTAATATAAACATTTATTTTGAAACGTATATTACGAGATTGACTGGAGAACAGCCTTCAATTTACATCAAAGTCAAAATAATTAATTAAATTTTACTCATGAAAGTGAAATAAAGCTAGCCACGGATAAACTGGAAATTACCCCAATAAGCTTTAACCCTGGGTTACAGAAGCGCAGTTTCGTTAGTAATTAACTTAATTATTCGCCACAGTGTGCGCCTTAGCAGATTTTTTATGCGCTAACCGACAGTTTATAAACCTGATCCCGGTTTATTGCAAAAAAGCTAATTAAAACGACCATAAAATAGCGCAGTATATCGGTTTATGTATCCGCTGTGAACCTCAATAACAAAACATAAAAATGTATTTTTGAACATACGAGTCTTTGAGGAAGTAGTTTGATGGATGTGGTCTAGGAATTGTGAACTAGATGACAAGTAACTCGGCTGTGGAACGAACTGCCTCTAGATATAAAATCATCTCAATCTAAATTTTCTTTTAAGAAAAGAGCGAAACTTTTCTTTCTTCAAAGCAATTTGTAAGGTTTTAATTGTTATTTTTTCTTTTTAATTTATTTATTTGTCCTAGTATCTCATTTTTTATCAAAGGTATAGGTATATTATATTGCATTGCATTTTTATTCTCATTTTTATTTTGCATTTTTTTCTTTATACTGATTATTATATTTGTGTATGTCATAGTAGTTATGTATTCAACATTTTTTTTTAGTTTATTGCTTATTTATTTTGTATTTTATGTATTTGTATGTATCTTTGTGTATATCTATTATATAACCTTTTATTTATTTTATGATATATTTCCCTTTACAGATTTGAAACCAACGATCTGCTGTCATCAGCAGCACTCAATTAGACAAAAATGAAAATTATTTGTGTAGTAGTGAAACCCACTTTGCATACCCTACTCATAAATAATCTCTGTGCACGCCTATCTTTGATCTTGTGGTGGGTTTAAACTAAATTAAATCTTAAGTAAAGTGTGTTGTGAAGCCCTCGTTAATTTAATTACTTTATACTTTATATATATATATATATCTAAAATAAAAATTTAAGGGCTGAATGTCCCGAACTTCGTGTTTTCCTAGTCATGTATAATTTAAATTAAGATAGAAACTTAGGTATTAATTTACCCAAATTTAAAAAAGATCAGAAAATAATGTGATATCTTGAATTTAGATGATCTATTTATAAAAGGAGGTTAATTTTACCCATTTAGTGTAATGGTTGAAAAATTGCTACACTCAGTGTTACGGTTTCGATTCCCGCGCAGTTCAAACATAATAAACATAGTTTCTTACCAACTATACATGGTGTTTTACAATAAAGAGTATAAATATTATATTTGTTATTAAGTTCGAAGAGAATATTATAAGCTCCTTACTTAAATTAGGTCTAGTGGCGTGCATTCCATGCAAATAAGCAGTGCATACCCTGTGCGTCCAGAACAGCCCGGAAAATCGCCAATATATTGAATGATTCCCACTTATTCGCGTATTTTGCTCTAACTTTGACAAAAATGAAAATTATTGATTGTTTTTGCGATTAGTGTCACGCCCTTTGCATACTCCCAACTAACTCTGTGCACGCCACTGGTCTAAATAGAATTATGTTAATGTCTGCAGATATTAATCAATATCCGTCTTCAAGGCAAGAGTGATTAGGCTGTTTTTAGGCAGGCATGACCCATCCTCGGCCGCATCATCACTTACAAATAGGATTTCATTGTTTTGAATACTACGAGTATATAGACGACATACAATGTCGTTGTCTGAGTACCTTCTAATATTGAATTGCTGCCTGTAATATAATATTACTGTTCTGTATGAAAATATATTACTGGTAATATATATTCAAACAATACTGTACCAAAACAAGGAAAAGGGAAGCCATTGTAATTTGTCTTCATTTGCGGCACATGGAGCTGACCGTGAATTATTGTTTTTGCTGACCTTACATAAGACCCGCTAATGCTTCTTAGTAAAATATAATAACTCTGTTTTATTAAAAAAATCGGTATTCTCCACCATCCGCAATAAAATTCTAAACCTTATTTTTATAAAAGCGCACCTTATTTTATGTGTCGTTTCATTGATCACTTTTGTTTATTTGCAATATTGTATTTTTAAATACACTGAAACCAATAAATATTAGGTCAATTGATAATAGTGAGAAATGACGTCACATATCAATAATCTCATACAAAATATGTGGAAGCGTTCCTTTTTGACAGTTCATAAAAAGCGCGTCAACGATTAGTGGTGTTAAATACTTAATTTTTGTATTTTTAGGTACACATTGTAAGAGTAAGTGTTGTGTAATAGCAGTTTGGTTTGCGAGCGCGAGTAAAAATCGCCGTCATTTGCTGCACACGTATCGGCTATATCTGATGATGATGAAACCCTAGTACTACTAAGGTTTTATCATCATAAGATAATATCAGTGGCTACCGAGGGACCTACCCGAAAAGGGTGCATGGGCCGTAGTCGTCCACGTTGGCCCAGTGCGGATTGGCCAACTGCACGCACAATCTTTGAATAAAGGATTTCTTGAAATGATAAAATACACCGAATGACGTTTCGTTGATTTGACTAAGACCTTAAGCGAGAAATTAAAAAAGATTGAGCGAACTGAATCCTGATTGGTTAGTTTGTAATGCTTGCAATAGCATTTTCAAATGTTCGTCGGAAATTCAACCAATCGGAAGAACCAGCCCTGCCGATAAGGTTTTATACCGACGAAGAACGTAATAAATTACAAAAACCCTTCATTGCCCATATTTTATATTAAATAACTTATCGAATAATAATACACCTGATAATTTAAGTGGCTTCTGTCATTTAAGTAACGTATTCCAGGGTAGTGTTTCGGAAGAGTGTCTGTGGCTCATTGGTGTGAACTGTTTGTTGCCTACTGATCTGAAGGGTAAGGGTATCTAAACTACTGCCTGACTAACAGCATTTACTAAAAAAGGTCTTCTACGCTGGCATCATCATCGGCTCATTAAACGTCCCCACTGAGGGGCACGAGCCTAGTGTACGTGAGTATATAGGCCGTCGTCCATGCAGGCCCAATGTGGATTGGCCCACTTCACGCACATGCTTTGAATCTCTTTGCAGACGTGCGCAAGTTCCCTTACGATGTTTTTTCTTCGCCGTAAGAGCGTCGGATAAACGTACATATAATTTAGAAGATTAGAAAACACATTTTCGCGGGATTTGAACCCTCACCCTCCAGATCAAAGGCAACAGTCCACACCAATAAACATTTTCGTAATAAGTGTAATTTATTAAGGAGAGTATCTACTACTGGTAACTCAACGCTGTCAAAACAAACTATAATCGCTAAAACTAATCGCTGACATTAAACCTGAAACTGAAGTTTGATGTCATATGTTTACCTAACTACCGTATTAGGGAGGAAAGTGAAAAATGAGGTCACAAAACCCTTGGGCCGTCCTGTGATAATCGGGACACCTGGCAACGTAACCCCTTTAGGCTCTTTGTAGACGATGGTAACGGTGATCTTTTTACAGTACTGCCCCAGCCTTTTATGTTGTAGGCAGACATTACGAGAGGATAAATGAAATAATATGTAATAAATATCTACTGACATAAAGCGCCATCTAGTCCCAAACCTAGCCTGTAATATGGGTGAGTTTCTTGCTGGATTCTTCTCAGTGGAAAACTACCGTTCGAACCAGTGGTAGCTTCATTTGACATTCATAAGTGTTCTGTAAGGACCTAAACTAAATAAACACTTTTCATTTTCAATATAATATCTACTGACTATACACAGCGCCATCTATTCCCAAACTAAGGACGTAGCCTGTAATATTGGTGTACTAAACAACGGATAAACATACACATATATTATATATATATATATATATATATATATATATATATATATATATATATATATATATATATATATATATATATATATATATATTATATATATATATATATATATATATATATATGTAAATACATACATTTTATACATAGAAAAACAAATAAACAGACATGTTCATGACATGTTGTTTGTACTCCCCGGGGATCGAACCCGGAACCCTTGGTGTAAGAGCAGACGTCTCAACTCTTACACCAAATGGGTCGTCAAACTTTAATTTGCTCCGGTCTTGTATTCATCATTCCCCTTTAATTATTGTAACGAAGGTAGGCACATTACTAACCATCTAAGTTGATTTTTAATCTGTTTTATGTCCGAGTCGTTTGCGTGGTGCCTTACCGGCATTAATTAGAACGGGACAACCGGCCTTTGACATTAGTCGTCTCTGCTTCTGACGCATATAATGGCTGTGTACTCTGGTACTAATTATAGATGTTCGAAACCAACTTTGATCAAGGTATCGGGGTCTTTTATCCATGGAAATGTTATCAACCAAACAGCCTTAATTCTAAGTTTCATTTATTTTATCGAAGTCTCAAATGGACAAAGGTCTAACACCATATTTCCCCATGATGGCAGTTTGCTGTAATGGTAACGAGTTGGTTATTATACCGAGGGTTCCGGATCGACCCTGATTAGGGCAAACGTTTGTGTGCATGATTATGGAAATGATTTCCTGCCAATTATTGTATTAAATGTTAAATTATTAAGATACTAGCTTTTGCCCGCGACTTCGTTCGCGTGGACTTCAGGTTCATTTACCATCACGGACTTTTTTGTAGACCTTTTTAAGTTGTACAATACTGTAGTACATTGTTTTGATCTATCTTGTAGGATTCAGTGAGCGTTTGCAATGTAAGCGCAAAAAATGTGTTTTTTTACGACCTCACATTAGAAACCTCAAAAATTGTAGCCTATGTGTTATTCTGATGTATAAGCTATATTGTGGTAAAGTTTCATTCAAATCCATTCAGTAGTTTTACGTGAAAGAGTAACAAACATCCATACATAATCCATACTTACAAACTTTCGCCTTATAATAGTAGTAGGATTCTGCTTGTGCTAAGGAATTTTGTTTTCTTTACCTACAAGTATCGAAAACCTTATCTCTCCAACAATAAATCTGTCTATTACACGGCCATAGCTAACACGAGGCATCTAGAGTTACCCTTACCGGATCAAATTGGCTGAATAAAATAATGATCCCCTGAAATTGATATTCCCTTCTCGGGCTCAGAAATTGAGGACTTATATATGTATTCGATTTTGACGACGATTGTTTATAAATAAAATAGTATGATTTTGTTACCTATGATTCATTATAATAACAATTACTGAGAAATTCCCAATGATATTCTGTATATATCAAGGAAGATACGCCACCTGTGCCTCAAAGCGAACCGCCAAAGAGAATACAGTTGTAGCCCTTGTTTAAGTAAATGTACGCTCATTCGAAATATGTGTATGTGAGCTGTCGCTGTATTCGGAACACTTTTTTCGATTGTTTTGTGAGCATATCATGAATCTATACTTTTTACATCATTGGAAATCCTACACCACATTGATCAGATCAGGCTATAACCCATTACGGGGGTTAGTACTAGTAGTTATTAAGGATAGTTTCAATGCAATTGAACTCAATTTCTTAGTCCGCCTTTCATGCATGCCGTATGCAAATGCGCCTGATACTGCAACTAAGATATAGCCCCCGGATCAGCAAGTTGAAGTGGCAGTGGGCTGGTCACGTATGTTGCAGCACCGATGGCCATTGGAGCAGACGAGTTCTGGAGTGGAGACCGCGTCTCGACAATCGTGGTATAGGACGCTCGGGTCGATGGACCGACGACTTGCGAAAGGTCGCTGGTGGAGGCTTGATGAGAAAAGCGGAGCCGATATCTGGCGCAAAACGGAGGAGACCTGATCAGTAGTGTACTGCGATAGGTTGAATAGGATGAAGTGTAAATTGTGTTGTTACGCTTGTGCACCAATAAATAAAAAAGTAACTTTAGTTCTGTAAGTTACGAGTAACTTTATTTCAGGAAAAACGATTGAAAACCTTCTATTTGCCGGACTTAACTTGGCTAACTCAGCGATAACTTTTATCACTACTAATTGGGACCGTTTTATAAAGCACCACCGGTTTGTATATCTCATAGCAAACTAACGAAATGCTTCCGGAATACCCTTGGAGTTGTGTTTGTGACACATTGAGCGGAATCTTGTTGACCCATTTCGGTCATCTATTGTTCTAACGCCTTTGTTGGTTCATGACAAATAAACATTGTCTGACATTCATCACAGTGCCCTTAGCTTTATTATTAAGGAAATAACTCGACACCATATTTATGAGAAGTAAATAACTAATAGTTTTTTTACACATATTCTTTTTTTGACTGCTTCCGTGGTCACAGAGCGTTTGATTTAAATCCCTGCGTGACCCGGGTATCGTGGGTTCATATCCCGCGGGGAAGCTGCGAAGTCACTTTTAGCAATTTTCCCACGGTTTATAGAGATATTGACTGCTAAACCACCTGTGCATGGGCGCGCGCGGGCGTATTGGGGCGCGTGATATCACTGGTATAAAATGGAAGTTGTATGCTGGGTGTTAATTCAGCAACCCGCAATGGCGTCTCATATCTATGAGTATGCTGTGCGGGTAGACATATGCGCTGTAGTGTGCCCTGTAATGTTTATTTTAAATGCTTACCAAACCCGAACTAAGTATACTTGCACTACTATTATTACTATTTATAATATGTAATGTAAATGATTTTTAATAAGAACTAAATACTCATTTTAAAATTACATTCCAATTGAGAAATCACATCAATGGAAATTCTCGAATCAGGCTTGGTTATTTTTACTGCTCATTTGTTAATAAGTACACTTTATTTTGTAAAATGGTATTGCAAGTGTACATGGGCGATGGCGCCACTTACCATCAGATGTGTCGTCTGCTAGTTTGCCGGCTATCTCATAAAACAGTCCTTTATTTGTCGCGCGAACACATTTTAAATACATTACCCTGTTTGACCTTAAGTTTAATAAAAATAAATATTGATATTGTATTGACACTAAAATAAGAAACAATCTTTAACAAGTTCTTCAGAAGATAAATCTCTCTTAGGGAAGGGAAAATATTATTAGGTATATATATGTACTACTATATTAATGATAACGATCCTTCAAGTGTTTAACTCTTCAAATGATAGGAACCCGGGAACAACTTCAATTAATTGTTTCAAAGTCAGAATTTGTACTCGAGAGGTTAAGAGGCCGGGGTCGGAGTCTCTCAGGGATAAATAACAAAATACGTTATTCGTGAGCGTTAAGGTAATGACAAACCTCGCTGTATCCCATCCCCCCTTTAACCAATTCTTTTGCCCCATGCGCAGAGCACTAACATAATATTGTAATAATTAATTTACAAAATAAACTTAAACTAAATGGTCCGTACTCTTTTTAGATGTAATGTTATTTAAAAAAAAACAAAAATCTCGCTGGATCAGCTAGTTGCATTGGGAGCCGACTGGATACGTCACGGGATATATACCTATTATTATTACTACACAGGATATATTACCATTAAATAAAATTTACTTTATATCTTTTAATATCTACTGACTAAATATATTAATAGGGTGACCGACATAGTTAAGTTGGCGGGTAGCAGATGGATGCCAACTGCTAGGGATCAGCCCGCGTGGAAATCATTAGGGAAGGCCTTCGTTTAGCAGTGGACATAACTAGGCTGTAATTATAATGATGATTCACTGACATTCAAACAGCGCCATCATGCTAGTTAGCATCATATAACTAGTGCTCAAACTAAGCATGACCCTGTAATATGGGTACTAGTCAACACATAAACATTTTTTTAAAAAACACATATATGTACCTACATAGAAAACACTCAGTACCCGGCGTGGAGATGAGTCGATCGAGCGCCTCAGGGTAAAGTTGAGGGCACCCAAGCGCAAGGTAGCTCGCCTATGAGATGGACGGACCAAATAAAAGCAGCTGTCGATAGTTCCCTGCACGTCTGCACCAGAAAGGCGGCCATCAGACAAGAATGGCGGCGTATTGTTAGGCGAGCCACTGACAGCTGTAATGACGACCACTACCGTTCTGTCAAGAGTGCAAAGACGATATTAACGACGACTAACAACGTTAGTCATTTATGTGCATTAAAATGTATTGGGCCTGCGAGAAAAAAAGACACAGGCCCTACAAAACAGCAGCCGTATTGCTGTTTTGTAGGGCCTGTGTCCTTTTTATGTTATAAGTGTACAGGACGGTCAGGACCTGATGGTAAGTAATACGCTTAACCATGACAGAGCGGCATTGAAAGAGACCAGCAACTGATAGACGGTTATTATGCATCAATGCCGCACTGCGCCCGACACCCGGGACGGCAGATTTTAGTTCTCTTATACCCGGTAATTTCACTAGCTACAGCGCCCTCTTCCCGAAACACAAATTGCATAACACTCCTAGTTTACGGGACGATATCTGGCACTGCGGTGGTACCTAATTAGACGACTCAGTATCGAGTCTACCACCAAGTTAAAAAAACATGTAGTCTTATAGTATTATTGGCTGCTTGATTAATTACAATAAAAGATACAGTTGTAGTCTGCCTTTTTTGCTTTCAAAATTATGCGATAAGAAACTTTATTTGCCATTACGATTCCAAACATGCGATAAGTTTTGGTATAGCTGAAAATTGTTTGTAATATTTGCTATCAAAAATATTTATCGGCTAAATGTTTAGCTCTACATAATTTGCCAAGCCAGGAAAATTTAGATTGCTTCATGGTTATCCCGAATCCGTTATTTGTTGATATTTGTTTTTTTTTGTTATTATAATTTTATGCATTTGTTTTAATTTGTTTCTGAATTATATTGTGTACTATATAAATGTGGTATTTTCACACATGTGCTGCGTTTCCAATGTTTTAAATACCCATATCAAACTGATGTACTCTATCATTTATTTTATTTATCTACAACACATATTTAAGTTTAAGTTACCCTCTAAGTGCAAGTCTCACTTATGCTATTATTAGAAGAGCGGTCTCATCCTAATACAAGGTTTTATAAGCTTAACAGGATGAGATCAATACTCTTAATTGAAAATGAGACTTTTGTTATAAATAAATATTTTTGATTTTTTTTGATATCAAAGTACTTTTTTTGATATAAATGTACTGCCTCGGCCTGAAACTGGTAAACCAATATTTCATACTTCCATAATTACAACCGAGCCCATAATTTACTCAATACTAGACTTTTTTTTATCTAGTCATATTTTTAAACCAGTTTGTATTTGGCTAAGATTTATTACAAGCGGCCGGTGCTACCAATAAAAGGTAAATTAAATTTATGTGAAAAGCGACTTAGAAATGAGGATCTAAAAATAAACAATCGAATATACGACATAATATAATCCAAACCTTTATTGTTGGTGAATGTTAGCTGTCAAGGAAAAATGTCGGTCAAAAAGAGCCCAGGCCACGTCCGTCTACGTGCCTCTAAGGAATAGGGTGTTTGGTATTTTTTTTTTACTTTTGTGTAACTAGCTATGCTTGAAATAAATATTTTAAAATTTCCTTCATAATTCTTAAATTTTCAATATTGAATTATCGCAATGCGTCCCGATAGACGTAGATCCACGAATTTGAACAATGACGAGTTTCTTTTGTAAATTCAAAGAAGCGCAGGTCGACGCCCTACTGCTAAGAATCTGTCAGTGCCAGATTAAGACAGCGCGGGGCTTGTAGCAAATTTTGTCGAGGGGCCCCTGGTTTTGTTTCGGGATCTCTAGTTTAGGGTACAATCTAGCCGTTTGAAGGAGAACTTTCCTAAATTTGTCAAATAAATCAAACATTTACGTTATAAGTTCTAGGTACTAATTTTAGGATTTACCGTGAAGCAATAGAGTTTAGATATTTTCTACACAAGCACGCTTAAGGCGTGCAAGTTAATTACGCTCCTTTTAATTTTATTGACTCTAGTATTAAATTATCTTAGCCGCTATAAAAACAAAAAAATTATAATATGTGATTTCAATATAAATATAATTACAAGAAATAGAATGATATTAGAATTCGAGAATTTATTGTTAAATTTTAATCTCAAGCTCCAAATTTATGAGCCCACTAGACAAGGTCTAACTTGCATAGATAATTTGCCACAAACCTAAAAAATTGTAAATACAAAATATTAGAATTTAATCTGTCTGACCATTCAGCTCAATTGCTGAAATGTCCGGTAAATGGAAAGTGTAAAGTAAAATACTGGCGAATATTAAAACGAGATATTAACAAATGTAATATGATGAAGTTTAAATCAGCTATAGGCAGTTTAAGCTTTTCAGATATCTATGACATACAAAATGTAAATGAAGCTTACAATGCTTTCTACGACACCGTACGCATTTTCTATGATCTTTGTTTCCCATATAAAATAATATAAAAGGGCTAGAAGGAAGCAGACGTGGATTTCCCGGGGATCAAGCTTTGCAGTAAAAATAAGAGAAAACTACTATGGAAGTTTAGAAAATCGCCTAACACAGATAATAAAAAAATTTTACAAGAATACACAAAACGTTTTAAAAAATTATTAAACTAACCCAAAGAAGCAAAAATGACTATGCCATTAAATCAGCACAAAACAAATCTAAAGCAACCTGGTCTATTATAAATCAGAAGAAAATTAACTATCCACTGGATGGCATCACTAAAATTTGTAGTAATGGTAAAATTCAAACCAATCCTGCTGACATCGCTAACACATTAAATAATTATTATGTAGACCAAATCCGTGATACATCTAAATTGACATCCAAAATTACTAACATTGACATTAAAACCAAATCTAATTATAAATCTATATTTTTGACTCCTACTACTGCACCTGAAATATATAAAATAATTCTTTCGTTGAAAAATACGAATAGTATAGGTTATGACGAATTGTGTACGCAAGCTATAAAGAGTTGTGCTCAATATTTAGCCCCACCTTTATCACATATAATAAATCTTTCATTGAGTCAAGGGGTGTATCCCGAAGCCTTTAAGCTATCTATAATAAAACCAATATATAAAAAAGGTGATAAGACAAATCCAAAAAATTACAGACCAATAGCTCTTGTTCCAATACCTTCAAAAATTTTTGAAAGGGTTATATATACTCGAATCTACTCATTTTTAGAAAATTTCGACGTCTTGACCCCACAACAATTCGGCTTTAGACAGGAAAAATCAACAAGTATGGCAATTTTTGAACTCCTTAGTTTAGTAACTGATTCTGTGGACAAAAGAGAGAAAATTTGTGCATTATTCTTAGACATGTCAAAAGCCTTCGATTACGTTAATCATAGTATATTGTTACAAAAACTCTACCATTACGGTATACGCGGCATAGCTCTATCATTAATAGAGTCGTATCTTAGCAACCGAAAACAACAAACTGCGATTAGAAGCCTATCCAGAGAAAATCTCTTTGAAGAAAACTTTCTTTCCAAATGTAGAGATGTAGAGTATGGAATTCCTCAAGGAACAATACTAGGACCTCTCTTATTTATAGTATATATTAATGACTTGCCTACTTCTATTGACTATCCAATGACTTTATTCGCTGATGATAGCTCAATTATAATTAAATGTAATAATAACTTGACATATGAAAATGAAATTCAACTGACATTACATAAAATAATCGAATGGTTAGATAAAAATAATTTAAATATTAATATTGAAAAAACAAAAATAATTCATTTCCGACAGTATACAAAAGAACCAAATTTGACAATACAATATAAAAATGAGACTGTTGAATCAGTAAGCTCTACAAAATTTTTAGGAATTAACATAGATTATCAAACAAATTGGACAGTCCATACGCAAACTCTATGTTCACGTATAAATAGCTTTGTTTTTGCTTTGAAAGCTTTAGCAAAAGTAGCAAATATTGAAACCGTGTTGACCGCTTATAATGGTTATGTCGCATCCATATTACGATATGGCATAATATTTTGGGGAAACTGTATTGACAAATTAGACATTTTTAGAGCCCAAAAAAAGTGTATAAGGGCCATTATGTTTTTAAAGAAAACAGACAGTTGCCGACCTCACTTCATCAAGCTTAAGATACTCACCGTGCCATCTCTATACATTTACGAAACTGCAATGTTTGTTAGGAGAAATCAGCATCTGTTTCCTTTATTATCCGATGGTCAGCTAAAGAAAAGCCGGCGTCATGGAAGCAAGCTAAAAGCACCTGTTGCAAAGACTTCCCTTAAAAGTAATAGCATTTTCTGCATGGCCCCAAAAATTTTTAACAAATTGCCTATAGATTTAAAAAATAAGAATGGCAATTTATTTCGAAAGGAATTACTATCACTTTTAACAAAAAAAGCATATTATACGCTGACGGAGTTTTTAACAGACCAACTTTGAATGTGGTTTGTGTTAAATGTAATAACTATTTAATGTTATAATTTTTAATGAAATAATTATTTAATGTTATAATTTTAATGAAATAATTATTTAATGTTTTAATTTATTCAGTGTAGGATATATTTAATGTTATGATAAAAAGGTATATTTCGACATTTCTTAATTAGTTTGACATTTCTTATTGTAATTTTTTTTTTTTTGACCTTTTGTATAAGTTTGACATTCAAGTAATTGTATGACATATAAATTCAGTAGTGGTACATACCTGTAATACAATAAATCCCAACACAATTAAATTTATAATGTATTAAAAATTGTAATTAATTTTTTTTTTTAAACATTTGTACGCCTGTTAATGGCAAGACATGGTGTTACATCCTCTAATATGACACTTACCAACTGTAAAACATTTTTACTTACCTGTGTCTTACAAATAAACGCATTATTATTATTATTAATTATTTGATGCGGTCGAACACGTGTATTCTACTTGTGTGGGGGCCCGGGGCTCGTAGCATTTGCTACTCTTGCTTATGGCTAATCCGGCACTTAGAACGGTCCGCGTGGAAATAATTGAAGAGACCTTCTTTCAGTAGTGTAAATTAGGCTGTAATGATGATGATGTAGACCTATGTTCTACAGTAGGTTTTTAAAGAATGATAAATGTTACTTTCCTTATACAATAAATAAACTGCAAAGTCGTTCAGATGTAAGTTCTCTTACATTGACTGTATTTAATTTAGAAGCATTTGAATTTTCTCAAAAGAACAATCTTCATAGATGCACTCTAAAGCAACCCGTTCCACTTGAATCACATAATATAAAATGATACGTAAATTTTTACGTGCGGATGGTTCATGTGTGGAAACTCACATTGCAAGAAATTTCGTTTCCGAGCAGTACCTTCATGCTTCGATTGACGACATTTTACTCAAAAGTTCTGGAAAGATCTCTCGAATATATCGGAATTCTTTTACAGAGCAAAAAGAACTGATTTATGCTTTGTACGTGTTCTAAAGTTTTGCTCCGAGCATATTTTAAAAGTTTTCTTGCACTGTTTGCTGCTGAGTTTGAATGTAGATCGTTCAAATGAAATGCACAACATGGATTCATAAAATCATGCCAACCCAATGCGCCGACCTATTTGTTGTAATGGTTGTGACTTTGGCTATTACACAAAGGTTCCGGGTTCGATCCCGGCAGTACAAACATTTGAGTGCGTGAACATGTCTTTGTATTGGTATGGGTTTCTATGTATAATATGTATGTATTTTAAAAAAGTATGTAATATGTTATCCGTTGTTTAGTATCCGTATTACAAGCTTATGCTTAGTAGCTAGATGCTTAGTAGTGGCTAGATGGTGCTGTGTGAATGTCAGTGGATATTTTTTAATTTAAGATCTATTTGTCACATTAACAATCACTTTTCAAATCACAAAACAAGCAAGTTGATTGTATTTGTTTTTGATTATGGCAGTTTGCATATATTAAAAAAGTGTTTCGCTGTGTTTTACGAGTAGGCTTAGATCCAATATATCCCATTTCGACCTTGCGCTACACTTAAGGAAAATACCACATTAAGTAGAAGGGTCTAACCCCGCATTTGGATATGATACGCACTAACTTCCTTATCTAGATTGAATTTAAAGGTCCTTTCATTTATGACCATCCTATAAGCGTGATTTGAAATACGACTTTATACTCCAATATCAATCTTATCAGTAACTACTCATATGTATATTTCCCGAGGGTGAAACACTTGAAATATTAGAGCGAGTTTTTATTGCCATGAAACTAATTTTAATTGCAAACACGCAAAAGGTTTTGTTAAAGTTATTCATACATGTGTTTCGCGATAATTATGGATGTAGGGTGAATAAAATTATAATTAAAGTTTGATACAGAATATGTACGGCTTTATGGTTTAGCGGCTTGTGCGTTCGATTGATAGTCCCTTACGTTGGTGGAATGGTGTGGACTGTTGCCTTTCGATCGAGAGGGCGCAGGTTCAAATCCCACCACGTACCAATGTTTTCGAATTTGCGAAATTACCCTATAAAGTTTGAACATGAAGTCGGCCAATCCGCAATGGGCCAGCGTGGACGACTAAGGCATAATCACCCTATAGGGGGAGGCTCGTGCTCGGCCCCTCGGTGGATACGTTTAATGGGATGATGAAACAAGTGTTGCATTGGTTTATAATTTATATTTATATATATAATATATATATATATATATATATATATATATATATATATATATATATATATATATATATATATATATATATATATATATATATATATATATTTATATATATATATAGCAGATGGATGTTGACTGCCAGGGATCGGTTCGCGTGGAAGTTATTACACATTAACATTACAGTAAGCCCAATGCGCTAATGTATAAAATCTAAGCGACACAATTTTCCTCAAAATTAAAATAACATAAAATTAAAAAAATAAAAAAAATGAAATCATAACACTAGAAATAAATATCCACTGACATTCACACAGCGCCATCTAGCCTCGAGTGTGAAGCCGGATACACATAATTACATACTTTCTTTTGTTAATACACACAAATCATACATAGAAAACATCCAGACCAATACAAACAAACATGCTCATGCACATACATTTTTGCTCTGCCCGGGGATTGAACACTTGGTATAGTAGCCGACATCTCAACTATTATACCAAATGGGTCGTCACTATACTATACATGCTAAATTAGGATAGTCTGTGCTCAAGAGTAAGCCCATCAGAAAAAAAATGTTAACTAGGTATGGCTTACGTGGCTGCTTGATGGGTGAGGGTGTTAAATTAGGCTATTTAGTCCAGCCATTATGAGCCAGCTGTTGAAATGTAGCCAAAATCACATCGGTCCGGTTTGAGTTACTGCCTGAAATTTGATATTTTAGTTTTGTGGTTTACCAACAATTATTACACTTATTTGCTCGGAATCCAGACACAATAGAAAAATTGTGTCTTATAGAAAATCTAGTGTCATAAATGCCCTTAAATTTAAGAAATTAGTTGTATACAATTAACAATATAATTAAAAGATTAAAACTGAAATTGTACTACTCACGCTCTACACACACATACACACTCACCCACCCACACACACACACACACATGCCTACACATACACACTCATACACTACATATTTACCCATTACCTATGGAGTCTTTGTAAGTGTTTATGTAACGTATTCATAATTTCAAAGTGAATGTCACTGTCTTTACCAAAACAATTTTACAATGTACTTAATCGTGGGACACAAGTGATATTTGATCATAATATGGAAATTATGAAATACATATTCAGTATTTCGTGTTCATTTCCTGAATTAAACAAAAAATGCCGTATAAATGAATAAAAAACATCATGCTAGGGGTTGAGGATAATCCGTTTAACATAGGATGATCCATGTGATGTATGGAATGACAGTTTCTTTAGGGATATACTTTGTATATGCCACACAGCTGCTACCATTGTGTATTATCCAATATATGAGTACACTAATACTGACGACCATGAAATCAGACATAAAAAGCCCACGCAATAGTCCCAAGATGTAAGAAGCAACTTTTCTAGAATCCTTTTCATTTATCGATCTTTTCATATATAAAACATACTCTTTCATGCTTCCTACTTGGGACCCTAGCCTCCTTAAAGAGTTGGCCAATTTAGCCCAAATAAGTCCTTCATGAAGACACATCGGGCAGCTTTCGCGTAATTACAGTGAGGCCTTTATACTTTTACTGGAATGTAAACTTCAAAAACTTGTCGGAGGGCGTTAAAGTAACACGGCAACGTACATAAATGGAGTTCAATAAATTCATGGAGCATTTTGTGTGTATCACCATTGCTATAAATGAACATTTTATAGGTGGATATTCTGAGACTACGTTGGCCATGAATTTAATGATTGTGTATTTCAACGAAATGCTAATACGACTTTGCTAGGTGGTACACTCGAGACTGAGTCGTTTAGGTAGGTACCATCGCAGTGCCAGATATCGTCCCGTGAAACAGGAGTGTTATGCACTTTTGTTTTTCGGGATGAGGGCACTGTAGCTGCTGTAGCTGTAGTATAAGAGACCTAACATCTGTTGTCTCTGGTGTCAGGCGCAGTGCAGCATTGAAAAATAACTATCTATCAGTTGTTGGTCTCCTTCAATGCCGCATGGTCAGGCGTATCACTTACCATCAGGTGACCGTCCTGATCGTCCTGTACACTCATAACATAAAAAACCTCCACAATAAATATTTTTTGGGCTGCTGCTCTTTTTAGATCAGTTGTGCAGTGAATAAAAATTCCTTAATAATAATAATAATCATTATCAAGTGTAAGTAATCACAGTTGCATTACTCAGTTTATTCACACAAAAGGTAATAAATTGAATTGATATTACAACTTTACTGAGCACTCGAATAAAACTGGGCTTGAATAGAGATACATTTCTATCATAAAATGTCTCCCAGGCATTCACTTATCTTCAAACAATTTAAAATATGTGAAAAAAATATTTAGAAATAAAAACGATTTCATTTTTATAAAAATACAAAAGTAAAATCGTATTTATTCCTTGATATTTTTCTTTTTCAAAGGCATTATACTCGGTCTTTGGAGTTTAATGCATTTAAAAAAATGTGCTCGATCCCAGTGAAGTGATTTCGCGTTACGCAGCCTTCACTGGAAAATTGTAGCGTTTGTGAAATGAAGAAATATTTTTGCAGTAGTTTAATATTTACTTTTGTGGTCTGGTAAACTGCAAGTGTTTTCTGTCAGAAACGAATGTACGAACGACAACTCGAAAACAAAGTCGAATGTACTGGCGAAAAATTCATAATCTATGGTCAGTGATAAGGAACCTTTGCGTTTTATTCATTATTAATATCAAAGTCACAGGGTTCTACAAGATGTTTTCTCCCAAAACCTACGGGAAGAATGCACCAATGTATAATTAGGAAAAAATAATTAAAATGGAAATATTTTTTTGCCAATTATTTTGCTTTTGCCGCGGCTTCGCTCGCATTAAATTCGGGATAACACGGTACTCATTTATCACTATACATACGATTTTCCCTCCCTCCAACTTTGAAGGTTTCGGGGTCAATTTCAGAATTTTTTTAGCAAAATATATGTTATAGTGAGCTAACCTTAAAAGATAGACATATGCTGTCGCGGACTTTTTTGTAGACCATTAAAAGCAGAACAATACTCTCATACATGACTTTTGTGTAACTTTAACCGTTTACGCAGCGTACGCAGCGGAAGCTCCAAGTATGAAAAAATACCCCCGATTTTGAAACATTCTTCATTGCTGCTCCGCTTCTATTACTCGTAGCGTGATATATATAGGCCTTCAATAAATAAGCTATCTAACACTGAAAGAATTTTTCAAATCGAACCAGTAGTTCCTGAGATTAGCGCGTTCAAACAAACAAACAAACTCTTCAGCTTTATATATTAGTATAGATTCAAAGGACTGCAGGTGGCTTATTGGTATGGACTGTTCCCTTCCGACCTCGAGGGTGCAGGATCAAATCTCGCCACGTACCAATGTATTTTCGAATTGTCGAAATTATATGTACGTTTATCTAACGCTCTTACGGTGAAGGAAAACATCATGGAGAATCCTGCGTACGACTACAATGAGATTCAAAGGTTGTTGTGCGTGAAGTCGACTCATCCACACCGGGCCCGCGAGTTCGACTTAGGCCTATACATCCTTTACGGGTAGGGTCGTGCCCCTCGGCGGGGAAGTATAAATAAGCTGATGATGATGATTAATTATTCATCATACATTCCCTTTACCAACGAGTGATACTACAGCCTTCCAAAAAAGACCTCACAAAACGCATCTCATTGTATTTAGATTTTGGGTTGATTGGTTTGTTGTATGTAATTATATATCTTCTTCTGTTTTTTAGGGTTCCTTATCCAAATGGCGAAAAACGGAACCCTTAAATTCGTCAAGTCTGTCTGTCTGTCCGTCCGTCCGTCCGTCCGAATAACACAACCCCTTTTTTTTCGAAACTATAACTACACTATTCAACTTTTGTACGTATATGTAATTTTTGTGACCGCTATAAGGTATTTAATAAGAAACATGAATAAAAAAAATTATTTGGGGTTCCCATCCATTAACTGAAAGTCAAAAAAATTTTTTCATCGTACTTCCACTTGTGGGGTAATGTGTAGATCTTAAATGGTATTGAGGTTTCTAATACATTTTTTTATAAATTGAATGTTTGCGCGAGAGACACTTCCAAAGTTGAAAAAGTGTGTCCCCCCCTCTAATTTCTAACTATGAGGTTGATATAAAAAAAAGTATGATGTACATGACATAAAATCTAACAACGAAATTTAGTTTGAAACGATTTCTGGTGTGTGTTTTTTTTATACGTCATCAAAACGGTGAACACTATTTTTCATATTAAAGCTTTCGTACCTCCACGTGCGAGTCCGACTCGGTTGGCATTATTTGAATTGATTTGTAAGATTTTTTCAGCTACTTGCCTTTAAGTAAATTCTTTTAATATATAGATAAACTTTGATGCTATAAATAGTTCTGTTTGTAATAAAAATGTATCCGTAAATAATACATGATCAATTGGAGTTCAAGTTTTTTGGATATAAAGCTCGGTTGGCGTGGGTGCAGAGTTCAATACAGATGAATCGCTTGGTATGCATTTTGATACATAGTCGTTGATCGGAAATAGTGCTTACATAAAAAGTTTTGCAGCGAATAACTATGCAAATTTTAACAGTTAAACTTGAATAAAACGCAATACCTAACATTGGGATTTGCAATCTATGAAGCTTCAAATAAAAGTGTTGTATATTATGTTCAAATAAAATAAAATCAAAAATTGGTATGCACTGTATTATATTCGGTTATTTTAAAATACACGAAAATAAAGATCTTCATATTAATTTAAACAGCAAGCATTTTCTGGCTTCGAGTATAATCTTTGTTTGAATAACACACAACAATGTTATTGTATTATAAATTTGTCGGTTTCATAAATGGACACACACACTGAATGTCAATTAGAATCAATGAAAACAATTACATGAAAAGTGTTATGTGGTTGGTTTTATTTTAATGGAAATACCCACACAGATGTACCAAAAAGCATATTTTATATCACCTTCATTCCACAGTATAGCGAGGGGAGATTTGGCTGTAACTTACGAGTACCACGTAAGCCCGATGAGGCTTGATGGTGTTAATTTAATTTATAGACAATCTGGTAATTAACGCTGCAACTTCCTAATCTAAGAGGAAAATCGTACAAAGTGACTCTGCAGTTTCCTCGTGTGATTCAACCCACGGCCTCTGGATCTATAACCCAACGCTCCTCGCAAAAGACTAACCAAATTGCTTAATCATCATCAACTCATTAAACGTCCCCGCCGAGGGCACGAGCTACCGTATAAGGTGTTTAGGCCGTAGTGGTCCACGCGGGCCCAGTGCGGGTTGGACGATTTCACGCTCAACCTTTGCATCTCTTCGCAGGCGTGCGTAGGTATCCTCACGATGTTTTTCTTTCACCGTAAGAGCACAGTAGACACAGAACAGTAGGTTATCTAAGGCCTTCGCCGAGTTATTTGTCTACTCTTGCGTTGATCCCCAGGGTTGTCACTTTTAATATTTTCGACCAAGCAGCACTTGATCTAAATCCTTACTAATATTATAAATAGGAAAGTTAGTAAGGAAAGTAAGCTTGATTCCCATTTAACGACAAATTTGAACAAGGACTCCAGTAATAACAATGGAATTCGAAACCGTTACTATCGATCTAGCGTACTACATACAAAATAGTATTTCTAGACAGCGTGTTCGCGACGCCGTCATTAGATTGGGCGATTTTCGATACAATGGCTTTTCGAAAGGGCGTACCACACGACATTCGTAACTACATATCAGACCCCATCTTATTAGAATTTAATTAAGTTAATATGTTATGATTACATAAGACGCCATATTTGGATCAACCAACACATAAGACAATAGAAAAAAATATATAATTGTAATATGCTATATTAATAATTGTGAAATTGCCCTTATTACACTATACGCGACAAATACGTTTACCTTAACGATATTTCGTACTCAATCCTGTTTTATAGTAAATAGGCTTCTTAAAACAAGTAAGCTAAGCTCTAAACATAGTATTCAGAAAATAATTTGGGAATTTTTATAGGAAAATGCGACTCGGCTACGCTCTTAATAAAAAAAACTTTGAAATAAACAATACAAATATCGCATTTTCCAATAATCTGGTTCAGTAGGAACTAAGAAGAATCATAAGTCCGGGTTTGCGAAATCGTTATTGAGGCACCCGAAAACACTACAATATTTTTTTGCCCTTTTTGAGGTCATGATACTCTCAATAATTAATATTATGGTGAGTGGCCGGCGAAAGTTGACAAATGCGAGCGTAACTCGCGCGTGCTCACAGTCACGTGGCACAGCCCGTACTGCCACCACCAAATTCCCATATATGATACCAGCGTGTGCGTGAAATCGCGTGCAGACACGGCGCGCGGCGCGCACGGTCACATTCAAACCGAGAGCGGCACGTTTGTATGAAGATGTTTTACTGTCTGTCTACTGTGGTAAGAGCGTTGGATAACGTACATATAGTTTTGAAAATTCGAAAAAACATTGGTACGTGGCGGGATTTGAACCTCAGCCCTCCGGGTAGGAGGGCAACAGTCCACACCATTGAACCACTGACGAACCAAATTTGCTTGCCGCTAAAACAATGTTCAAACTGCGCTAACACGAGTACCGTCTGTGAATCTAGAATATCTGCGGCACAGTAACAGTAACAGAAGATAATTAAGAATGGTTCATTATCTAGGCAAACTGAAGGATTCGACCATCAAATTTGGATGGTTCATTGTGCCTTTGATTTGATTTGAATATTGAAAGGTAGCCTGCAGCGGATAATTACGAGGTTGTTTATTTTGCATTTGGAGAATTCTGTGGAAGAATGGCACGTTGAATTTTAAATGAGTTTGTAGAAGACAACTTAATTAAGGAGCCAGTAAATAGTAATTTTAAGAATTTTGTTATCATCTAGGATAAAGCGGTAGGTAGTGATCTTATAAGGATATAAATATAAATATCCACTAACATTCACAACACAATCTAGCCCCAGCTTAAGCGTGAAGCTTGTACTATGGGTACTCAACAACTGATTAACACACTTATATAATAATAATAATATGTCACCGGTAAATAATTTATGGAATTATTATTTTCCGATGATAATATATATTTTTTTGTAAATACCCAGACCAATACAGACATTTTCATGCACACAAATGTTTGTACTGCCCAGGGGTCCATTTATTGTTAATTATATTCAAGTTTAACACTTTTCGAGCAAAAGTAAACTATTTACGAGGTCGCGCAAACAAAGTAACGGTTAAATTGTTTTACGTTCGGCATCTTTTGTACTGGTAACTTACTACTGGTACCCTAGGAAGGAAAGAAAAATTATATTATTACAGAAAATGTTTAATTGATTTTTATTTTTAATAAAATATAACATATAAAACAATAAGCACGTGTTTTATATTATTATATTTTTTCGTGTGAAACGAGCTGCCAGATTCACTTATATACGAGCATGGACGTATAAATTATGAACAGATTGTCATTAACAGAAAAATATATCTTGAATTTCTGGATCGATTTGTACAGAACTTTTTTGCTGTTAGATGATGATCATTTTTTATAAAGAAGAAACACACTTCTAATAAAATTTGTACAAAGCTAAAAGAAAAGGACCCGCGTTGTTACAATTGTAACAAATATGGACATTTTAAAAATCAGTGCAAATTGCAGAAAACGGACTCGGAAAAAACTAGTCAACACAATTTTTCGGCAATTTTTTCAGCATACGGTACATTGAATAAGGTTGATTGGTATATTGACTCAGGCGCTACAATGCACATGATAAGATGTTGAGACTGGATGTATGATATACACACTCTCCGATTCAGAAAATAATGGTGCAAACAGTGATGCAGTCTCGGTGCAAAGTATGGGTAAAGTAAATATACAAACCCAATAAATAGAACTGATTGTAAAATCCAGGTAAGAAAAGTTTTATTTATTCCTGAGTGCCAAACCTGCTATCGGTCAGTCAATTGACAAAGAGTGGTTGTAAAGTGGAATTCACCACACTGGATGTAAATTTAGAATGTCAATAAGATTTTGGTGGCAACGGCGAAAATGACCAATAACATGTACAAACTCGATATAGTTACTGGTAATGCATATGCTGCGATAAGTGAAAGTAAGTCAGATTTAACTACATGGCATAAGAGAATGGGGCATTTGAATATGGCTGATGTAAAGAGATTAGAGTTATGTGCTGAGGGTATTGCTATAAGTAACAAAGAGGTTACTACTGTCTGCATACCATGTTGTGAAGCAAAACAAACACGATTACCGTTTCCAATTTCCGGTTCTAGAGCAAACAAATTGCTTGAGATAATTCATACAGATCTATGTGGTCCGATGGAGACTCTGTCCGCTGGTGGTGGAAAGTATTTCATAACATTCATAGATAATTACTCACGCAAAGTATATGTTTACTTTCTTAAGAATAAAATGGATATTAAATCGGTGTTTGAGAATTTAAGATTGAAGTTGAGAATGAACTAGGAAAGAAAATTCAAATCTAAGAAGCGACAATGGAAAGAATTTTGTAATAAAGATTTATCTAATTTTCTAGCAGCTTCAGGCATCAAACATCAGACTACAGCATCCGTATACGCCAGAGCAAAATGAGCTAGCGGAAAGAATGAACAGATCGCTGGTGGAACGTGGTGCATGCTGTTTTGAAGCAAAACTGCAAAAATATTTGTGGCCGAGGCAGTTGCTACTGCAGCCTATGTGATCAACAGATCTCCATCACAAGTTGGTAACACGTATGAAAAGTGGACTGGTATGAAGCCAAACATTTCACATTTAAGATATTTGATTCCAAGGCTATGGTACATGTTCCTAAGCAAAATCGTTTAAAATGGGATCGTAAATCGTGAACTAGTGTTCATAGGTTACTGTGAGAAACAAAGGGATATAGATTTTTTGATACAGTTTGTAGGAAGTAGTGATTAGTAGAGATGCAACATTCCTCGAAAAATGTAATGACATTGTAATATCACTCCGAAAAAATCTACGTCAGTGGCACAACATGCTACTATCCCTATTTCTAAAGAAAATTATAGATGTGACGCACACAGTTTGTTAGTAGAAGACAGAGACACAACAAATGTTGATGATAGGCCTTCATTACACGGGACTTCATTTCGTCATCGAGTAATGATACTTCATTTGATAGTTGTGTGATGAATAGGAGAACTGATGATGAAATATTATCCCGATATAGACGATAACGTCGATGATGATGAAAATATTCAAAGAAATACACAATGAGGTCACATCAGAAAATATGTGCAAGGTAATAATTTTCATGTGCGCTACGCAGGCTCCAAGGAAGAGAAGAGATAAGAAGAGCAAGAAGAGAGGAGTAATAACTTGGATCAAAGAAAGTATGGTTTGAATCAAGGAGACAACCAATGGCTACTAAGTGCTCAACGGAACAGAGTGCATGTCACTGTCAGTGTGTACAAGGAGCTTTATGACTGAAGCAATTTCAAGAACGTTTTGGCCACATGTGAAGAATAAAGCTATGATCATTTACAGTGATAATCAAGTTCTATAAAACTTTCAGGTACAGTGGTTATCATTCCAGGATGAACACATCGACATGGTCTCACGAAAGCAACGATATACTCCAAGCCGGCTTATTGTTCAACCAAGATGGGCTTAGGTTTAAGAGAGGATATTGGGAGAAAGTAAACCTCGCCCTCACAAGAATTAAAAAGTATAGTGTTCTATGGTTTGAACTTGTCAAGTCTTTTGGTTGTAACACTAGACTATCGTGCAATAAACAGACATTAACATTTAATCTAATAATTGTATTATTTCCCACATGATGTAATAAGAAAAAACATAGGCTACTTTTATTTTCGAAAATATTTACAAAACTAAAGAAATGTTGATCCGCGCGGCGCTTGGTCAGCGTGCTTTAATGTGACTTAACAAACCAATATTATTATTTGATATGAAGTTAACTGACACTCTGGATAAACAAATAAGCTTGTATCACGGATAGTGCTAAGTACCACCACCGTACATCTCGGAGGAACTCCAAATTTCATCCAACCTGGATGATTGGAGGTCGTCCACAGTTCGAACATGTCGTCATTTTCTGTCACGTACTAGTATTACAAAACTGTGGAATGAACTTCCCCTGGAAATATTTCCTGTGCGATACGACCTGGCGTCCTTCAAAAAAGAGCGTACACACTTTTAAAGGGCCGGCAACGCATTTCTGGGACCTGTGGTCTTGCAAATGTCGCGGTATCACTTACCATCAGGTGAACCGTATGCTCGTTTGCCTCCTGTTGAATAAAAAAAGAATATGTTTAACCGCGGGTAATACCGCGGGGCACAGCTATCTGTTATATGCGTTGTGTGAAATAAAATCAGCACTAAAGAAAGTTGATAGCGACCCGTGTTCTTATAATATTTTCTGGCAATCTTTACTCGGTCATTCATGATTCGGCATTATTTTGTACAAAAGAATGGTGCCCTTTGTCATTTGTGGGACGGGGGTCGCAAACCTTAACTTTGGGAATGTTCCAGATAAAATTGATATATTTTTGACGACGTGTTTAGTGTAGCGGTTGAGACGTCGGCTAATATACAAAGGGTTTCGGGTTCGACCCCGAGCAGTACACATTTGTGAGCATTAACATGTGTTTTGTATTGGTCTGGGTGTTTCTGTGTATAATATGTATGTATTTACAAAAAAGTCTATAAGTATGTTATCAGTTGTTTAGCACCCGTGCCGCGATACAAAGCTTCTCGCATAACTTGGGGCTGGATGGCGCTGTGTGAATGTAGATATTTATTTATTTTTGATCGCACTGCGGCCTGGTAATGTTTTCTGCTGTTGTACAAAGGATTGACATTATGTGAATTGAATACTAACTTAATATCATGCAGTCTATCACGTTGCAAATGTCCATGGGCGGCGGTAACACTTTCCATCAGGTGAACCGTATTCTTATTTGCTATATAAAAAAAGTCTTGACGTCATTTGAACCTTAGCCAGATAATTGCATCATCGAAAACAATTGCCATTGCTGCCGACACTGATTTTATTTTACAGTAATTAAGGAAATCTACCCATGCGTGTCTTCAATGTCTATTTAGTCAACCGCGAAAGTGATGTAGAAGAATGGTACAACACTTTGCACCTTGATAATATGTACCAAAACTGTGGTTAGTTTTAATTGTTCTTTGGCATTAATGAGAAAGAGAAATCATTTGTTGGAAGAGGGCATAACATTCTTAAAAAATACAAAATCTTTTGCCGTTGCCTTTTCACGTTTAAATTAAAGATTAAAAAACCCTCATGAAAAAGGTACTATACAATAGAAGATATTTATCGGATAAAAAATGTGTGGTCTTGCACTTAGTGTTCCATTACAAATCTTTGTAATAATTATTGTAAATCTATGTGTAGGTAAATGACAAAACTGTAACCACTGATATAAAAGATTAAAAGAGTAACTCGAGTTTCTTGCCGGCTCTCTCGAAGATTCCTACTTATTCCGAACCGGTGTAGAGTCACAAAAAATATAATAAAACATTGACGATTCAAAAGTATCTGTAACAGATTATTTGAATAAAATTTTTTTCTTTCTTTCTTTCTTCTTAACTTACCCCGGACCGACGACTGGTTGTGTTGGATGAAGAAAACGGAGGAAATGTTCAGAAAATGTGTAAATCTGTGTCGAGCAGTGGACTGCGATAAGTTGAAGTGAGTGATTAAGGTGTTCTGTAATATTCATAACTCTAAAACAATAATAAAATTAGGATGCTTTGATACTTTGCCTTCTAATGAGGACATCAAATAATTAAACAAATGCCAGGACCTTTAATATTTTACACGTGTCATCATTTAGTCGATTTTGGCGAACAATATGTTACTGTCATCTTTTATTCATTAGTAATTTAAATGTAGAAATCGACATGCGCTCCCTATTTTTCGATTCCCTTTTGAGCCTTTTCCTTGGTATTGCCTCGTGCTGACGATTACACGATTTATACAGAATGCGGATTCTTTGCGTGTAATTTGAATCTCTCTATTCGCGTTTTCCTTGAAAAGGTGGCACAAATATAATTTACGATAGAAGAATGGATACGTCTTAGGTATATGTCGCGGGGATATATAAAACATGAATTCGGTGAATTCCCAAGCGAGCGAAACAAGTCACGGACAATGTTAAAATATCAACACAATTTAATATTTTGCTGAACAAATGTAGGTATTTGAATACCTCAACTAGTTCGATGGATTGACTATAAGTATGGTGGAAATGTATTTTTTTTGACATTGCGGGAACGAGTCGTTTAATTCGCACGCCTGTTGGTAAGTGTTACGCCTGACCATGACAGATGCAGTGTTGTAGGAAACTTATAATAGCAGGTAATCATTCTTTTCCGTCAACATTGCCCTGTCCGTCACCCGAATGACAGATGTCTTCCCTCTCATGCGGACATTTTACTGGCCACGGTGCTATGATCCCGAAACACAGACGTGCAAAAGACTCCTATTTTACGGGGCGATATTCGTTTGGCTCAATGGCAAAGCGTCGTGGCTCAATGGTGTGACTGTTGCCCTCCTCCGGGAGGACTGAGGTTCAAATCCCGCACGTACCAATATGTGAGGAAACCTGCGCACGAGAGGATCAATGGTTGTGCGTGAAGTCATCCAACCGCACTGGGCCCGCGTGGAGACTATGCTTAATCAGCCTATACGGGTAGGCTCGTGCCCCTCGGTGGGGACGTTTTGAGCAGATGATGATCTGTCACTACGTTAGTACCTACCTAGACGACTCAGCCAGACAAAGTCTGCCACCTAGTACATGTACATGAGACAAAACTTTAGGCGTAAAAATATTTAAAAATGATTCTTTATGTGATTAAAAAATATATCCATACATTTTTGTGATTTACAATAAAGTAAAATATATATTTCAATTGAGATTTACCATGTATTTGTCAATAGTAAAATCGACAGGTTATTGGCTAACCTCTAAAAACAAAACAACATTTCTCGATTAATTACAGCATTCATGACCTCATGACATTAAATTCAATAGACAAACACGTCTTATTGATGAATTATCATATTATTGTGAATTGGATGTAATGGACGGAAAATTTTCACCGATCACCGGATTTCGCACAATTTTTGTAATACCAATGAGCTTTGAACTTACCAAAATATCTGTTGGGATTGCTCATAACGCTATATATATTTTTTTGCCTGATTACGGGCAATATGATTATTAAATCAATAATTGAGTTCAGTAGGTATAGGAAACAATCATTATATTTTTTCATCACTATAAGAAAAAGAGTTACGAGTATATCTTTTGTTAAAGGATGAATAAAAATTTGTTAAATACAAAGTCTAGCTGCATAATGTTTCCTGATTATTATTTTTGTGTTTTCGAAGACATGTATCCTATCATAGAGGTGTACTAGTAAAATAATATATTTTATAATAGATACAATCACACTTAAACAATCAATAGTTCATCGTCGTTAAGGCAGTTAATATTTAGTAACCGTTGAAAGATACGTTGTAACGTTTCTTTAATCACGGAATAAACCATCCCTTAAAATGTGTACCCCGATACAAACAGCATGATAATTTTTCTTGTCATTATTATACAAAAGAATTCCCTTAAAGCAAATTACAAACATGAACATTCGCATGTCGGAAAAATGTCTTCTCCAATAAAAACATATGGAAGTAAAAGAATGACAATCGAACGCTCGTCCAAGCATAATGGATGTAAATTATAACGCCAATCACGATACAGGGAGTAACGAAAACATCAAAACGTAAATGAGTCTGTACTTCAAAGAAAAAAAATCCTTTGATTGATTTGTAAATTGTTTTGTCATTTTAGAGTTCTGTATTTCAATAGAAAAAATATGATTAATTTGGCTGATTGATTTCGAAACAAAGAACAAAAATCTACCAACATTAACAGCGCCATCTAGCCCCAATCTAAGCATTAAGCCTGGAACATGGGTACTAAATAACGGATAATCATACTTTTATTTGTTAATATTATGTACATATTTTACAAAGAAACTCCTAGACTAATACAAACACAAGTTCATACACACAGATGTTTGTATTACCCGTGTATCGAACCGGGAACCCTTTGTGTAATAGCCAGCGTCTCAACCCTTACACCAAAGAGGTCTTTTAAATAAATGATTACCAAAAAATAAGAAAAAGAAACGTGTTGATAAAATAAGTAAGCGTTCTAGCTAACAGTCCACCGCTCTGGGGACAGAGTTTTATTTTTCTTAGACGGACATTTATTGACCGCGATCTCACCTGATAGGTAAGTGACAATGCGGCCGAGGATGGATCATGCCCGTCTAGAAACAGCCTATTTACTCTTACCTTGAAGACGGCCAGGTTGTATTGCTCGGGAAACACACAAGGAGGCAACATAGATGAAATAGACGACCCTAAAATTCTGATGTTTTAATTTAAGTTTTTCATGTTGGTACCATGATAGCGAGTATTTTATTGCGGCCATATTCAACTTGCTATGTAGTTGTAAACTTTATGAACCATGACATAATTTCAAGCCAGTAAACTGAGATGTTATCAAACACCCCAAAACTTTACGAAGTCCATGTAATTGCGTTTATGGGTCACTTTCCCTTGAAGGTAATAAAATCTACTGCGTAAATAAAGGTTATGATGGAATTATTTTATACTACAAATTACAAATTTCGTAAACAAGTTGTTTAAATATTTTTTTTTAATCACGAAGGTTCTTTCCAGAACACCTGGACATTGGGTAAAATAAGTGAACACCGATTATAAAATGAGGACTATTATAATATGTACTTTTCTTGGTTGAAAAAGTTTAAATTCAAAATATCTTTATTAAATTTATCCTATAAATATCCACCAACATACACACAGCGCCATCTAGCTTCAAACTAAGCCTAAGCCTGTGATATGAGTTTAATATAACGGGTAAACATACTTTATATTTTTTTTGTAAATACGTACATATTATACATATAAATAATCAGACGAAATAAACATGTTCATGCACACAAATGTTTGTACTGCCCCGCGATCAATTTCAGAACCCTTGGTGTAGTAGCCGACGTCTCTGTCATCACACCATAGGGTCGTCAATTCTATACATGTTTATACTTTAATATATTTTTTAAGAAACAGGTAACTTCTAAAAGAGCCGATCAGAAACCCGGTTACTCTCTTCACATGTTAATCATCTACATATACATAAAAGAAACTGTAGGGGACCAAATATAGAACCTTGAGGCACGCTCATATCTAAGAGACATCTGAATAGCTTGCACTGTTTTCAACACTTACTTTAGTTCTTGCAATAGGTACTATCATAACAGATTTCATAAATTCTGCGTTGATCTGCGTTAAACGCAGTCTAACGCCTTTGATAGATTCATAGACCTGTGAGCCCGTCATTACATAACAACCAAAATGATTCATATCAATAAGCTGTCACTCATTATGATGTTGAGATTTTAACCTTTTAATTTGCATTTCTACAGCAAAATCTCTCAAATGAAAGAAAATGATTTTGAACATTGATCACAGAAGTTCCACTTTCATTGGTTTGAATCTACTCGTAATATTTACTTAAAGAACATCTAAAATAATAAAACTGATTTTGAAACGTACATTATTAGAGCTTTGCCCTTATTGGTTTAAGCATATTTTACCATTAATCAGAATGAATCGTTTTGTTGCAACATTCATATGCATACGGTTACAGTGGAACTCTTTGCCTGCAAAAATATATCCCTATGATCTGGGCATTTTTAAGTTAAGAGTTGTTCATTCTTGCCTGTTGGCTGTTCTTAGTATGATCTATTTTCAGTATATTTGTTGTTTATCAGGTGAGATGGCGGTGAAATGTCTAATCTAGTTTATAAGAAAAAAGAACTGTTGTCCAAACTGTTTATGCACTTTGATCCATGAAAGAACTACAACAGGGTCGGACAATAGTATGTTATTGAGAAAAAATCACCATGAAACTTACGAGTTACCGAATACCCTACTTCAATAAATGGGCTGTCTAACACTGAAAAGCTATTTAAATTTTACCAATAATTGTTTCTGAGTTCAAGCAAACAAACTCTTCAGCTTTATAAAGAAAACCTGTTAGAAGTATATAAAAAAATATTTAGTTTACCTTGCGGGCAAATTGTGAAAGTAACCATATAGAAAGAATCTAAGCGAGCCGTGAAACTAAAAAATAACGCTAATCGGTTAGTTTGAGATCATTCACCTAGCTTTAACATTCGATCTCAAAATCCCACCAACGCTTGCGTATCCCAAACATATATCAGGTAAAGGGCTCAGCATAAGTCATAAGCATAAAATGAATGTTTAGAATACCTAAAATTATCTGGAGGGTGAGCCGGGAAAAATATTTATTCCAAGGCAAGTTTTTTTCTGAAATATTCGGTTAGAGACAAGGTTATTAAAATTGTGGCTTCGAATATAAAGATCGACAAAAAAGAAGCCATAAGTATACTTATATTTGGAAACCACTTTGGGATGTTTTTCAGGTGGGAAACTAAAACTCGGTACACATACTCTTTGTTACTAACGAAAAATACGTGCCTTATTAATCTTCCCCCAGCCCGTAAAACCGGGGATAGAAACTTCGCAATATTAGTACAAGTTTCTATCTCTAAATTAAAATAAATAATATCGTTTACAGCAGAGTATTAAAATAAAATTCTGTTTTAAATTATGTTCTGTGTTTTTAATCAGGAAGGGGGAACCGTGTTACCCTGACTTTTCGCGAGAAAAGCTGCGGGCTAAGGCGCTTAGTGTAGTAGCCGACGTCTCGACCATTACACCACATGGGTCGTCATATTCTGTTATATATTTGTGCTGTGATATAATTCTTTCACAGGCAGTTTCCTTGACTTTAACTAGTAGCCCATGACAATTTTTTAACGATCTTTATCTATAACTTTTATTTATAAGATTAAAACACAGGTAAAACATAAGTTCAAAATATAAGTATTTCCCGCGCGCAATTGAAATGCCAAGCGCTGAAAAGAAAATTAGTGATGTGACACAATTATTCAATTGGTTAGGAATAGGTAACGTTGCTCCATTTAGTTTTTCATGACAACATTTAAGGTTTATATTTACTTGATTAGTAACAATGCGATCTCCCGTAATAAATTAAAAGGGACAATTATTGTCACGGTACTACGAGTATTGAATGAACCCAGATGAGTAAAATTCTATTCAATTGGATATCGAGAGTTATTTCCTTAGTAATCAGATTGTCATTTCTGAATTTGATGTATTATAAATGTTCATTTTGAGAAGACTCCTGTTAATACTTGGCTCTTTATAATTTCTCGAACAGGTGTTCAAGATACATTTCTTGAGTTTTATAATTGAACTGTCCAAAGTTTATTCTGTGACATATTTAAATTAAAACGGATGTCATTTATAAGAAGTTTTAAGACATCGTTTTATTATTTTGTTCACGTTTTACGTATTACATGAAGAAAGTATGTTTAATATCAGCTTTGATACCTTAATTGCACTTATTTCATACTAGGCCACACATGATTCCTTGTTCGTGCTTGAAGGCGTACCGTGTATATTAATATCAATAAACAGTGTGAGAGTGTGAAATATTGTATATGTATACAAACTGTTGTATTCAGCAGCGTCTACACAGAAGGGAATAATCTCTTCAACCTGTTGCAGTTCACTGCAGGACACAGATCTATCCGTTTGCGCCAGTTATTAGATTCATTGCGTATCTCGCTTTTAGTGACTTTAGTCTATGGTGGCTAACATATTTTCTAAGACACCTTCGTGTGTCAGCCGCCACCCTGACGCCCTTGCGCGTCTTCAGCTATTTGTGAACATATTAGTTTTTTGTAATGATTTTGGCTAGTTTATGCGTGTTTACATTTTAGTCGGTATCAGAAGTCAAACATAAAGTTTTTATGTATAAATGACGCCTAATGGTGTCATCCGCAATGGATCGATTATCTCGGTCCTACACTTCCCTCATCCAGCCTTCATAAGTGACATTTTGCAAGTCCATCGGGCCGGAGAGCGTGCTACGAATAGCTTGCCAAGATGTTGTCTTCACTCTAGAACTCGTCTGCTCCAACTGCCATAGATAGTCGTTTAATTTGTACAGCCATCAACCTAACACGGTTTCCATTGAGCCTCCGTAGAGTTATCATAAATAATAAATAAATAAGTATCCACTGACATTTACACAACGTGATCTAGCCCCAAGTGGGAAGATTTATTACGGGTACATAAGAACTGAGCAATATTCTGATATTTTTTTGTTAATACATATATAACATAGAAAATACACAGACGATTACAAACATACATGTTCATGCACACAAATGTTTGTGCTGCCCGGTGATCGAACCTGGAACTCTTGGCGTAGTAGCCAACGTTCACCATTACTCCAAATGGGTCGACAAAATAAATACAATAAACAGATATTTGTATCTTTGTATTATACATTCTATTTTGATGAAGCATAAGATATGCAGTACCATAAAACCTAACAAAACCGGTCACTACGAGTAACTCTGAGTTCCACATATTTTTTACTTTGTGAACATTACAATATAAGTTGTTGTTAGTTTCATACTATCTCCAAGCTTACATTTCACTCGCAAAGGCCTTATTTACATAGTTTTCACATTCGCTGGTCTATTTACGTATAATGAGCTTGGTGGTTGGATACATGATCGTAACTGATTTAAAACACGACACGTACTGCGAAAATATAGGAGATTTGAATGTTATTTTTTTATGATAAACTTTTAACCGCCAGGAATTCAGACACAATGAGCTGATTCTGCCATGGTCAGGCGTATCACTTACCACCAGATGAATTCACTGACCATCTCGTTCACTTATGTCATATAAAATCATAAGTGAACGCCGTCACCTTTATCATTAGTGTGCTTTGTTGCCTTCCGATCTGGAGGGTGCAGGATCAATTTCGCTACGCACCAATGCCTTTTCGATTAAAATTATATGTACGTTAATCCGACGCTGTTACGGTGAAGGAAACATCGTGAGGAAACCTGCGCATACTCGTGCCCCTCGGTGGGACGTTACAATGAGCTGATGATATGTTCTAGAGTTAAGTCTAGATAAAACATTTTAACTCTTTTATTTAAGATTAGGGAACGGATAGTGTCAGACTCAGAACCCCGCACGTGGCACATTTAGGTATTTAGGTACTTAGAAACACATCGTAGACACACACGAGCACACATTTTTAAGTCGGTTACAAGTCACCTATACAGGTGCATGTTAATATTTTTTGTCATTACCCAACAAAAACCACAAAAATGTTTTTACTTTAGAGGTTATTCTTAAATAGCCATGCAAAATTAGTCACCAGTTTTTGTTAAAAAAAGTATTTAAAAGTTACTCTTCGCGTTAACCCTTCGAGATAGATATAATTAACATTGCTGATGTTTTTGTATATCTTTTAAAGGTACATTTTCTTTTTATATTTTTGTGGTTAAGCCAGCGTTAGCGATGTTCGCGTAAAAATGAGTTTATTTACGACATCACATTTGATACCTTTGCAATATCGCTATTACTCCAATATGTTTTGCGTGGTTTATATATATATTATATTACAAAGTGAACAGAACGGTCAGGACGCTCACTTGATGGTAAGTGATACGCTTGACCATAGCAGAGCGGCATTAAAGGAGACTAACAACTGATAAACAGTTATTATTCTCCATCAATACCGTACTCCGCCCGATACCAGAGACAACAGATGTAGGGTCTTTTATACCCAGTAATTTACTAGCTACGGTGCCCTTATCCCGAAACATAAAAGTGCATAGCACTCTTATTTGATGGGACGATATCTGGCACTGCGGTGGTACCTACCTAGGCGACTCAGTATCGAGTCTACCACCAAGTAAATACAGAGAGCAATAAGCAATTTTTGGACTAAGTCGTAGACTTCACGCAGAACCTTTGAATCACTTCGCAGGCTGCGCAGGTTTCCTCACGATGTTTTCTTTCACCGTAAGAACGTCGGATAACATGAATATAATTTCGAAAATTCGAAAACATATGTACATGGCAGGATTTGGACTAAGTCGAAGTATATAATAAATTCACCAAAAAAAAGCTTCAAAAATATAACCAAAATTACGTAAATTCAGTAGTATTTTCATATCATAAATCAAGAGACGTCATCTCTCAAGCAGAGCGATACTAAATTTCATGGTTAGTTGGCGATTGAAGGCGATGCATGATGTATTGGGCATGAAATTTGGTTCTTAATGTATTGCTTGTGTATTTTTGTTACGTTATATTATCAGCACGCATACACTGGCAATTTGGCACGGCAGATTAACTTCATGAATGATAAAAATTAATGGACAGCAAAATATATCGTTTATTTGCTGTATCAATTCGAATAAAACTTGTATCTCCTAATTCAAGAAACTATGAAAAATAGTATAGGTCTTTAATACAACAATATAATACAATAATTTACAAGCAACGATTTTAAATGTAAAACACTAGATAAATGCGTTGATATTCAAATTTTCAATGGCAAAGAAATGTGACAACGCAAAGCATGCTGGTAAGTACAATTCCCGAAAGATGACCACAAATTGTCCCCATATTGACCTTCTGGGCAATATGGGGACTATTTTAATGTTATTGAAATAGTAGTATGAAATATTAGTAGTCGGTGCCTCCTAACATAGGCAATACTATGCTTAAATGGAGGCTCCATCACATTTCAACTTAATGTAAACAACATATTGTAAAAATGTTAGTCAACAATTATGAAATATAGAAAAATGACATGAGCGGTTTTTTTTTCATTGTTCATCGGTTTGTCTTTTGCTGTGTCTTTTACATCAGGAAAAAGTTTACTACGAAGTTACTTTCTTATACTTGTCTCTACTCGTAATCAGTCTCTTCATACATTCTGCATCACGTATTGTGAACAAACTTTGTTAAATGTAGAGAGAATACAAAGGAATAAACAGAAAGTTAATTTGTCTAAGCCTAGTCAAGTTGTGCCTTACCACGGAGCTTTCTGCGACTTTTAACTTATTTACCGATCGAAAATTATTAATTCTAGTTTACCTTTGAAGATTCTTGGAAAAAAGACATTGTATTTAGAATATAATAGAATTTATTTTCTTTCAAAGAATACAAGAATAATTCTAGTTTAACATTCTTCTTATTTATAAGTATTAGAAAACAACACGTTCGCTAGATTCAATAGGAAAATACCCGAGTCGTATGTATATAAGTTTAATTTATAAAAATGTTTCTTCAAAAAGAAATCAAGTATTACTAAAATAACGTATTGTATTTAGCTCGATTGTCTGAAAGAAAGGCGATTTACTTTATTACCAAGTACTTTGAACATCCACACCACTGAGGAGCCTACAAACAGGAGGAGAAACAGCCTATTCAAGGCAAGAGTGAATAGGCTGTTTATAGGCAGGCATGATCCATCCTCGGCCGCATCATCACTTACCATCAGGTGAGATGGCGGTCAAATGTCTGCCTATAGAAAAAAAACATCAACACAAACAACAATCGACGTAAATACAATACTCGTAGTAACGTTTTAAATGAAGAAGCGAGCCGGATGGACGTCCTGCCTTTTTGACATATCATTATCATATTGTGTTCTGTAGTTAGTGAAATATAAAGTGTGTTATAAAAACCTGCTGAAGTCTAAAATATTTATGAATGTATCCAACATAAAATGTCTATCAGCTATTACACGTTTACGTTTTGAGGCCACTGAATCGTCATCCCGTTTCAAATAAATGAAAACCAGTTTAAATTTCTGGCGTAACTAGATTATGAAATCCCATTAAACTCTTAAAAATAAATATAGATGTAAAATTTAAAACTTATACGAGAGTTAAGAATTTTGTAGAGCGTTTTGTGAGAACGTCGGTGGTTCAATGGTGTGGACTGTCGCCTTCCTACCAGGAGGGTTGAGGTTCAAATCCCGACACGTACCGATGTGTTTTCGAATTTTCGAAAATATATGTACGTTATCCGACGCTCTTACGGTGAAGGAAAACATCGTGAGGTAACCTCCATGCACGCCTGCGAAGAGATTCAAATGTTGTGTGTGAAGTCGTCAATCCGCACTGGGCCCGCGTGGACGACTAAGGCCTAATCACCCTATACGGGTAGGCTCGTGCCCCTCGGTGGGGACATTTAATGAGCTGATGTTGATTATAAGAATTTTGTAATTTTTAAAGTTATGGCGTTAAAAATGGATTAAAAGGTCTCCGCCCTTGAAATCTTGGTCACAGTCTTATGATAAAGATTTCAGACGCCTTTAGTCTTATGTTGTATTCTTTAGAATATCCGACGATCGATAGAGAAAACAATAATACTTCACTAATCGACTTAATTGCGAGAGCTATTATAACAATTAATATTGGTAATGTCTTCGTGAACGATACAAAAGCTTAAGTGAAGATGAATAAGAGGTCTTTGTTACTTAAGTAGCTGTTTCTTTAGCAATATTGTTATCTTTAGATCTAATATTATGTTTAAGAATTATTTATTTGTTTATTAAGCAAATAAACAGCTTTTTTATAACATAGGTAGATAATAAGCTTATATGGTAACACATGAGCCTTCTTTGAGTTTCCTAAGACGAATTGTACATATATTATCTAACCAGTCTTGGAGTTAATAATCTTCGAGTTTTATATTCTCCGCATAGTTAAGATGCGTATGAAGGCCTATGCTCTGCAGTGGTACTGATTCTGATTTTGGAGTTTAATATTCGCATATAACCCCGACTGCTATGTCGGTATCGAGTCGTCTAGGTAGGTACCACCATCGCCGGATATCGTCCCGTGAAACTGGAGTGTTATGTATTTTTGTGTTTCGGGGTGAGGGCACTGTAGCTAGTAAAATTACCGGGTATACAAGACCTAACATTCAGCGTCTCGGGTGTCTAGCTCAGAGCAGTATTAGCGAGGAATATTTATTATATACAGTGGTTGTTTTTCTGTAACACTGCTCTGTCATGGTCAAGCTTATCACAATTAGGTGAGCGTACTGACCGTCTCTATCTCTTAATATCAGGTGAGCGTACTGATCGTCTCTATCTCTTAATATCAGGAAAAAATCTGCCTCAGGCAAAGTTTTAGTAGCCGGGCTTAGCGGAAAAGCAAATCGCTCAAAGCAAACGTTATTTTATAAAAAAACAACGTTTTGTTTCTTACTGCATCCCAGATTGTATTTAAACCATTCCACATTAACCATTTGAACACAAAGGACTCTTTAAGGCGTCAGAAACTATTTCTTTTCTTTTTTTTACATCGCGCGCTCTAACCCCTAACTGTACCGGACTGTTACGGATACCGCCGGACCGCCTGTAACGGATAAACATGCTTATAAACTTTTTCGTAAATACATACATGTTACATATAGAAACTCCCGGACCAATACAAACAAAGGGTGAAATACTAAAGCGTACTGTTTGAATTCTTAACCGGGATGGATTGGAACCATGAAAACGCATTTTCAGTAGAGTTAAAAATTTTCTTTATCGGAGCAATGTTCTGGGAACAGATGAATTTGCTTCTATAGAGTTTATAATTTCTATAATAAATGCACCACTGTCACTCATGATTTCAAAAAAATAACAATGCATATATTGCAAAATCTCCGAGGGTAACTAAGCATAAAATTCTAAGCGGACGAGCGATGACGTCACAAGTTTTATCCGGGTGATTTATGAGGTTACGTCACTAGCTCGGCTCTTACAATTGACTTAGCATTTCTGGCCAATGGAGTTATCTACGTACATCGTTGTGCGATGAGATTATTTACGTATTCTATGGCGCTTATGTATTTCTGTTGCCTCTTTTAAATGTCTGCATGGTCTTGTGGTCCGCACGTTGGACATAGATCGTTTATTATTTATTTAAATTTGTTTAGCGTTACTACGTAATCACAACAACAAAATCTCTCGATCCGGAAGTCGTGGGTTCTAGTCCATAGGGAAAACCGCTTATTGAAAGTACCGGGTATAAGGGACCTAACATCTGTTGTATCGGGAGGGGAGACGGTAAAAGGGACGAGCTTAAGTCTCGTCCACGCGTAGCTCTCGCCTATCACTTTGTCGGAGGGTTGTTGACTTGCCCAAAGTGTGCTCGCACCTTTACGCACAAAATTGGCTATACGAGTCACCAGAGAGCGCACCAGAGGGCAGGGCAATAGCAATAAGCTACTGTATTTCAGTCGCTGTGATCGAAAACGGCCAGGATTACATCATTGTATCGGGTGACGGGCGCATTGCGAAAATGATGGACATTAATTGCTTATCGGCTGTGATTTTCGGTCTCCTTCAATCCACTCTGTTATGGTCAGGCGTATCATTTACTACCAGGTGAGCGTCCTAACGTCCTAACTTTGTTATATAAAAAAGTCACTTTGTGCGAATTTTCCCAGTTTGACTTTGCTGGCTGAATCATCTGATTGTCTGCACATAAAGACGATTCCGTACTTCGGAGGGCACGTTAAGCCATCGGTTCTGGCTACGAACTAAGGCTGGTAATCGTTAACACAATCCGCATTGAGCCCATATGGTGATCACAAAATCATTGTAACATTATTTTATTGTTACTTATTATGATATCGATATAACCAATATTAAAGGAATGTTGCAGATTGACTATCGAGTTTCTTGTCGGCTCTTCTCGAATATCCTACTAGTTCCGAACCGGTGGTAGAGTCATCTATGACATATAAATAAAATTTGTGGTGTCTGTTTGTAATATCAATCAACCATTTTTTCTTCATTCATATACGGTACATAGTTATGCAAAAACAACATATTTCAAAGTTTTGCCTATATGTCTGTCTGTTTGTTCCGGGTAATCTCTGAAACGGCTGGATGGATTTGGACATGATTTTTTTAGCCAGGTATCTGGTGTAACAAGGAAAAATATAGGTTTCTTTTATTTCTGATTATACTTTTTATTTTGGAAAAATAAGGTCATGTTTTACAGCGCAATGGCCACGCGTCGCGTGACTTAACAAAGCAATTTGAGGTTTACTTCGAGAGAATACCTTCATCATCAACTCATTAAACGTCCCACCGAGGGGCACGAGCCTACCCGTATAGGGTGATTAGGCCTTAGTCGTCCACGCGGGCCCAGTGCGGATTGGACGAATGAACGTGCATGAAGGTTTCCTCACGATGTGTTCCTCCACACATTGGTACGTGTCGGGATTTGAACATCAGCCCTTCTGGTAAGACGGCGACAGTCCACACCATTGAGCCACCGACGCTCTCGAGAATACCTTATAATGCGGGTAATACCGCGGGGAACAGCTAGTAAACAATAATAATGGAAAGACATCTAAGGTAGCGTCTATAAAGTAACAAACCATGCACAAATATATTGGAGGTATCATGAAATTTAAATTACAAGTCGCGCACAAAGCTCGATAGCTTTACACAAACTTAATAAAGTAATTCAATGCGGCCCGAGATGTTGATCTGTTTATTTCAGAAAGCACTTTAGAATTGAGTTACAGCGGTAATTTGATAATATTTATGCATTGATTTGAATTTGGGAGATCGCAATACATATTAAGTTATTTGGCGGTTATCTATAAATCCACATACTTTTAGAAATTACGTATAAGGAAAAATACGTATTTTACTTTAACTTTATTCGAATATAAAGCTATTAATAATAGTTTGTATTTTAGTTTAAATTAAGAACATTTCATACTTAAGAAATAACCTTACATAATTCACTTAATCAGCCTATGACGCCCCACTTCATAGGATGGCTATGAGGAGATTAGGCGGTAGCGTACAACCTCAATCAATGCACATTGGTACACACAATTAAATATATTTATTTGCATCTGGTGCAAGATGGGGGAGACCTCTTTCAAGCAGTAAGGACTGCGAAATGTTAAAGAACAGATCAATATCTAGCTCACTGGTTTTTATTTCTTTCATACATAAACGCCTACTATTATTTATAAATAATAACAATAATAAATATATACATGCACACAGCGCCATTTTGTCCCAAACTAATCATTAAGCCTGTCATATGGATTCTAAACAACGGATAAATATACTAATGTATTTTTTGGAAATACTTACATAATGTTAAACATAGAAAACACCCAGACCAGTACAAACAGTTATGTTCATGCACACAAATGTTTGTACTGCCCAGGGATCGAACCCGAACCCTGAGTTTAAGAGCCAACATCTAAACCAATTACCACATAGACCGTCATTTATAAATATAAAATGGTGGCGTTACATCGAATTTCACCAAATCGCGTTTCCTATCAGATATCCGCGATAAATACGGGTCCACCTCACCCGGCATCAAGAATCGCGGAGTAATCAAAGCCATTATCGGGGACTGAATTGAGATAATTGCCGACAGTTATTCGTACAAAGGCGGCCCGTTCTCTATTGTACCCCACTTGGGAGTAGGAAACACCAATCAGCTCTCGTGAGCATTTTGAATTGGTACATTGTGATATCACGTATAAGTTGTGTGTGCTTCAGAGGTTGGGACGTAATATTCCTTGCAAAATAATAGTGAAGAGAATGCGGAGATAATCATTATCATCATCAGCTCATTGAAAGTCCCCACTGAGGGGGGACGAGCCTACCCGTATAGGGTGATTAGGCCGTGGTCGTCCTTGCGGGCCCAAAGCGGGTTGGACGACTTCGCGCACAACCCTTGAATTTCTTCGCAGGCGTGCGCAGGTTTCCTTACAATGTTTCCCTTCACCGTAAGAGCGTCGGATAACGAACATATTTTCCCGAAAATTCGAAAACACATTGGTACGTGTCGGGATTTGAACCTCAGGCCTCCCGGTAGGAGGGCGAAAGTCTACACCATCGAGCCACGGACGCTCGCGAATTATACTTGAAAATAATGACAGGCAATTCAGTGTTGACTCTTTAAAATCCTGGTAACTGTTTTTCATTATTGCTTTAAAAGTTTACTGCCTAACCAAGCCCTACCCTAATGATTTCGACGCGGGCTGATCCCTAGCAGTTGACATCCATCTGCTACCCTCTTTGTGGCTGACTTTTCAACAATTAAATATATTGGTCACCTTAATATATAAAAATTAAGATTAAGTTATTTAGCTTCCATGATTAACTTGATTGAAATTAAAAACATATGGATACTTAAATAATCTTTATTTCCAAACTGGAAAAATAAAAAATGATTTGAACTACGTTTCTCATTGGATTCAAACTCAAAATGCAGTTCATTTCTTGCCGTGTCACTCGATATCTCTAAGGCTTTTGACAGAGTTTGGCACGCTAGCCTTATAAGCAAGCTTCCTTCGTTTGGTATTCCTGATGGCCTTTGCACCTGGATATCAGATTTTCTGAGTGACCGGTCGTCGTCGTACTCGTATTGACCGGTCAATACGAGTAGTCATTGATGGCTACTGTTCTGACCTCCAGCCTATCGACGCCGGCGTTCCTCAGGGATCTGTCCTGTCCGCAACTCTATTTTTGCTGCACATAAATGATTTGCTTATGCCCGGTATCATTGGGTATGCAGACGACAGCACAGTTACGGATAGATATTTATCGAATGCAAGGGCCAGTAAGGAAGAAACCCAGTCTTGTCGAGAGGCCATGGTAAGCCGTGTGGATGCGTCCCTTCGAGCAGTCTCCTCTTGGGGTGATGCTAATCTGGTGATGTTCAACGCTACCAAAACACAGGCGTGTCTGTTCTCCACCAAACGGAGCAAATTCGAGCTTGCTCCGACTTTCCGGAATGTACCTGTCGCAGTGACTGATAGCCTAGAGCTTCTTGGTGTTTATCTCACTGCCAATCTCAACTTCGGCCAATATATCGAGTCCAAAGCAAAGACTGCAGCAAAAAAACTTGGGATCCTTTCCAGGGTGAGGCGGTATTTCACCCCAGGACAGCTTCTAGCATTACATCAAGCCCAAGTCGGTCTTGTATGGAATACTGCTGCCACCTATGAGATGGATCAGCCAAATACCAACTGGCTGCTTTGGACTCGATTGAGCGGCGAGCTGAGCGGCTCATTGGCGACCCTACTCTGACTGACGCTAAGCTCCAAAGCCTCGAGCATCGTCGTAGAGTTGCACGGCTGTCGGTTTTTTACAGGTTACATTTCGGTGAGTGTGCGATGGAATTATACGCGTTAATTCCACCAGCCCCTTTTCAACATCGGGATACAAGACGGAGGCGAGCGTTCCATCCTTACGTGGTAGACATTCCACACATCCGCATCCACACAAAGGAATGGCATTCTTTGCCTCCTTATGTGTTCCCCGATCATTACAACCTGGCCGTCTTCAAGGCAAGAGTGAATAGGCTGTTTCTAGGCAGGTATGATCCATCTTCGGCCGCATCATCACTTACCATCAGGTGAGATGGCGGTCAAATGTCTGCCTATAAAGGATAAAAAAAGGTATTTTTTTGACATCTTCATTCAAATTCTGCAAAAGAAATGAAGATTCATTATATCGTCCAAAAATATTAAACATAGTGTAGCTACGCAGTCACGTTCCGACAAAAATAACATTTGTTCGTTCTTAATATAAGAAGTAACGCTCGGGGACTGTGGGGTTCCAATAATTAGAGTTTATGCCTTGCAAAGGCTGTTGGGAGTTACCCAACGACGGTAATTTCATTAGAAGTAACTGAACAAGAATAATGATTTGCAAATTGATATTGCTTGTCTACTCGTTTTTATATACAAGTAGGAATATTATAGTTAAGCGTGAAGCTTGTATTACGATTACTACACAACTTATAAACATGCTTACACTTTTTTTGTATATACATACCTTGTATACATAGAAAACAAACGAATACAATCAGACATGTTCATGCACACAAATGTTTGTACTGCTCGGGAATCGAACCTGGAACCCTTAGTATAGTAGCTGACGTTTCAACTCCTACACCAAATGGTCGACTTCACGCAAAATCTCTTTCCTAGGCGTACGCAGGTTTCCTCACGATTTTTCCTTCACCGTACACCGTCGGATAAACGTACAGATATATAAATTCGACATTCACAATAAATCGAAAAGACATGCTACATGTGTGCAATAAGATTCCACTATTATAAGACAGGAAAAAAGCTTTCAGCAATTCGGAACAATTAAAGCAATGGTGTAAATAAAGCTGACTTATACCACCGCAGATACCTATCAGACGAGACATAACAATAGAGACGCCAACCAAGGCGAAGTAGTTATATTGTTAATATAGTTTGTAGTATGTAAGCATGTGCATTTTGACATGATTTCATTATTGTGCCCTTACAGGGTTCATGTGTTATGTACCTATTGAAATTATAACCACAAACACAAACACATATGATTAAATGAAATAAATGACGGGATTGGAACCTGCGCCTTCCATCGGATGGCAACAGTCCACACCAATAAGCCACCTGAGCTAGGACGCTTATTGGTAATAAAAAAAATGATTATTTCATAAAGACTATGAGTCCATGTAGTTAGCATGTCTTATATTTAGGAAGAGATAAGCTGGCTTTTTTGGTTAACGCGTTAGACTTATTTTTTACCATCGATACGGTTATGAGAAGAATAAATTTAACTATTTGATGTATCCGGGTACTTACAAAAGACATTTAAATGAGAAGCCCGAATTCACTATTTAATGTTCTAAACAGAATCTCGGGCACTGAGATACAAATTTCAAATGAAAAAGACTATCAAAGTTTTAAAAAAAGCAATACGGCTGGGGATCAAATTTTTTGAGTCCTACTTGCCCCTAAGCCGTTTTTCTAATCTATCTGCTCCTTATACTAGTAAAAAGATTAACTAACTTTTTAAACAGTTAAGATTTACGCCACAAGAAAAAATCTCGGAAAATTTAATAATGCGAACTCTTGTAATATTATAAAGATAATATCGCCTTCTTTTCATCTTATCTCAGCTGAGATAATCACTGGAACAACTATGTTGCATTAAAGGAAAGTTATTCACTTGAAACCGATGGGTAAGTAATATAACTAATAAAATAATCTATCCATATATAAAAAAACTCAAGTGTCTATTTGTAATATTGAAAAAAAAATTTTTCTTCATGCATATGTCTTTTTCTCAGTCTGTCTGTTTGTTCCGGGTAGTCTCTGAAATGGCTGGACAGGTTTGGACGGGAAACTTTTTGGCAGATAATCGATGTAATAAGGACAAATTTCGACTACTTTAATTTCCAGAAAACCCTTTTTATTTTAAAAAATAAAATCTATTTATTTCGCGCATTCATTTGTACTGCAAGCTTTAACATTACTTAACGAAGTAACTAACGAAGCGATTTCAAGTTATGTTTTCATCATCATTTCAGCCACATAATGTCCACTGCTGAACATAGGCCTTGCCCAATTACTTCCACGCTGACCTGTCGGAAGCTATCTGCATCCAGTGGGTACCCACAACCTTCCTTAGGTCATCTGACCATCTTTTGGGCGGCGTCCGTCCCACGCTGCGCTTGCCGGTACGTGGTGTCCATTCGAGAACCTTCCGGCCGGAACAGTTCCGGCCAACGGTTGCGGTTTTTCAGACTTACGCCCTGCCAATTGCCACTTCAGCTTGGTAATGCGGGAGAATATCTTATACCGCGGGTCATAACGCGGAGGACAGCTAGTATTTAAATATGTTTTTATTTTCCAATAGTTGGCACTCTTTTCTTTATTCCGACTACCCATTTAGTGTAATGGTTGAGCGACGTCTCATCTACACCAAGGCTTCGATTCAGGTTCGATCCCGGGAATAACACACATTTGTGTGCATGTACATATCTATTTGCCTTGGTCTGCGTGTTTTATTTGTTGAATATATATGTATTAACTAAAAAAGCTAGTAATCAATTAGGTGCGGTAACTAATAGTACGTGGCCTCATTGTAAACAAAAGCCGATTTTACTACTAGACAACGGCCTGAAAGCTCTCAAATCTAGAATTAATTAAGCCACCGAGTACACTTCAAACTTTTGATTCGGTACTGTCAAACTACAACAATTTATTATAATTTTGCAAAATATTTACATAAATCCTATATAAGGAAACTGGTTGAGGCTACTACTAGCTTTTAAGAGTTACGTGATATTTTTATTATATATTTTTTGCGTTGGTCTCTTTTTACTTGTTATAAATGCGTGTGAATTTGATATAGGGGCATGCGATTACCCGTATAGGCTGTATAGGCCTTAGTCGTCCACACAGGCCCAGTACGGATGTACCGACTTCAGACATAACCTTTGGATTTCTTCGTCGGCTTGTGCAGGTTTCCTCACTATGTTTTCCTTCAAATCATTGAAACATAATAAACAATATCTTCTCATCGTTATCAACTGTGGTGGCCAGAATTAAGAAAGCTGTGGCGATCGATACTGGCGCTATTCTACACATTGAATTGTTCGCATCAATTTCTCAATATCTTCGAAAACATGCATGCATATTGATACATTGCAATACTATCGATATAGTATTGATATCGGCTTTGTAAATTACGCCAACAATCGATAGTATCGATACCTACTATTGATAGTGACAATAATGTTGATAAAAAGTTGACTATCGATACTTGGTATATTAACGAAGCTTATAGAAAATTATAATTAAAGAATAATCGACAGTATCTATCGATAGTTATGTCTTTATTGAGTTACGATACTATTCGATAATATTGCAGTGTATCAATACTATTGCGCCAAACTAAACTATCGATAGTTGACTATCGAGCAGTAACACTGGCTGAAAGTGTAGTCCCCCTAATCTGCTTCCCAAGGCTCCCGCGTAAGTAGTGTTTATTGAATTCTGATCTGCCGTCACCACTAGGCACCAAAGACTCTTTTTAGAGGAATAAAATTGATGTATTTTTTATAACTTAATATTTTACTTTGCTTATTCAAATGTGTGAAGTGGCAGTGGGCTGGTCACGTATGTCGCAGAAACGATGGCCGTTGGAGCAGACGAGTTCTGGAGTGGAGAGCGCGTCACGGCAAGCGTAGCGTAGGATGCCCTCCGGCCCGATGGACCGACGACTTGCGAAAGGTCGCTGGTGGAGGCAGGATGAGAAAAGCAGAGGACCGGGATATCTGGCGCAAAATGGGGAGGCCTATGTCCAGCAGTGGACTGCGATAGGTTGAATAGATATTCAAAAGTATGTATATCAATAGGTTACTATTACGCTGCCAAAATATGTAACATAATAATTTAGAATATATTGAAAAGCATTTCGGCATAATTGTTAACGTAAAATTGACTTTGTTTATTTTTTGCCATGAAAAAATGTGTCATAAGGAAATTCAAAAAAGTAATCATCCTCAATATTCCCTTCGGTGGTGTTATTAATTGGATATAGGGTCCTATTACATTTTGTTTTATTATAAATGTCTAAGCTGCCATGATCAAGGAAAATAAGAGTTCCAATTTGAGACTTTTATGGTTTGGTAATTTTGTCTTTGAATCTTAAAAATGTTCATTAATATGCTTTTATTTCATTCTCTAAAGTAGTTTTCCCAAAAAGCAGATTAAGTGAATTAGAATACTATAGTCCGCTCAAATTAGATTAAAAAAAAAATAGGAGTGAGTAGAAATTCACAATATATCTCAGAAATTATGGATCATAGGAAAAAAATAATTACACACATTTAAAAGATTGTTAGAGCGTCGGTGGCTCAATGGTGTGGACTGTCGCCATCCTACCGGGAGGGCTGAGGTTCAAATCCCGCTACGCATCAATGTGTTTTCGAATTTTCGAAATTCTATGTACGTTATCCGTCGCTCTTACGGTGAAGGAAAATATCGTGAGGAAACCTTCATGTACACCTGCGAAGAGATACAAAGGTTGTGTGTGAAGTCGTCCAATCCAATGAATCGCATTGGGCCCGGGGACGTTTAATGAGCTGATGATGATGATGATGAAAAGATAGATAGATAAAAATCTTTATTGCACACACACATTTACAGATTTTTTCGGTAATAAACGAAAACATAATGCAATTTAGGCGGTCTTATCGCTAGAAGCGATTTCTTCCAGACAACCTCACATATCCGTACCTACATATGTATGTATGTATGTGCGTTCGTGCGCGTGCGTGTGCGTGTGTATGTGTGTGCGTGCGTGTGCGTGCGTGCGTGCATGTGTGTGTGTGTATGTGTGTGCGCGCGCGCGTGCGTATACATGCGAATTTGAGCGAGCAGGCGGTCTTGCTACTTTAAAATGTCTGCGTGCGCGTAGTGTGGTGTTGAATATGCTCGTGTAATACACGTAGAGTATTTCCATAATAACGCGCTGAAAGCGACACCGTGCCTGTTAACCCGTGTGACCTGGAAGTATTTGTCAGTGCCGAGCGTAACGTGCACTTAATTTCAGTGCCTTATATTTTATAGAACGAGGCAATAACGCGGCACATGGGGATCAAGTGGCCGCTGTCCCTAACATATTAATTTTGTAAGCACTTACACTTAACGAGCGTGCTTATTAAATATTAACACTAATCTTAAGGCTGATATCAGATTTAGTTGCAGTTTTGCTGGCATTTTTGAGTTCCTCTTGTATTATATATAGGCGTTTATTTGAAAACCATTAGAGTATAACTTATATATAAAGACTTTATAAATTATTTTGACCGCAGGAATCTAGACAACGGAAAATCATGTTTGTGACGCTTATGGCGTCTCTGGCGGTCAAAAGGTTAAACAGATAATTTCTGCAAGATTGTGATGAGTTTTGTTTGATCAGCGACAATTAAGACTACGCAAATATTTCAGTATTAATTTTATGACAGTTTACTTGCGATATTCTTTGGATATATACATTTTCATATATACAGCTTTGTACATTAAGTAATGTAACTATATCATGTACACGTGATCTCAAAATCTTTTATATTTCAAATATATACATAAAGTTATAACAGCATTTTTTATCTTCATAATGAATTTTTCAGAGAAAGTATTATTTTGTTTTCACTTTTTATTATTTATTGTCTGTTAATTTTTTAATTTAGGTCGATATACTTGTCAAATAGTTTTACGTTTATGTAAAGGAACCTTAAAGTACTTTAAGTACTCCTAAGGTACGTAAATGAAAAGTTATTTGCCGTATGTAGAGCTCACTATGTTAACGTCTTTGGGACTAAACGTGTTACCAAAAACGTGTCCTAAAATGCTTATTTTTAGGGACGTATAAAAAGGTCTTTTCGATCAACTTTAACAGATTTTAGTTCCTTACAGCAAAACTTGAATGTATTTTGGTTAATTTAGTAAGCAGCATTATTCCATTAAAATTTTTCATTCATTCTTCATAGTTTAATACCTGAACAGAGTACTTAAGAACCACTCTCTTATAGGGATATTAACTTCTATAAGCCGGTTTAGGCATACGTTATACTTATCGTGAGGGAATTGAATTACCAAAGTTGGTGTTTTCCTTTGTATATAAAGAGGTTGATAAGCGCTTAAGTCGTGAGGAAGTAGGTTTGTGTAAACAAGATTCCGTACGCCATACAATGTGTGATAAATACCTTCGTTATAGTTGAGTTACAAAAGCAATTTGGTTAACTCCTTCATTTTTAGATCATATAGAAATTGGGAGAAATGTCTTATACATACATACATATTTGAGACAAATTATGTTATTCGTAAAATAACAAAATTTACGGAAATAGCCCGTCGGATTAGCAAGTTGAAGTGGCAGTGGGCCGGGCACGAATGTTGCAGAACCGATGACCATTCGATCAGAGGAGCTCTTAAGTGTAGGCAGCATCTTGGCAAGCGTAGCTTTTTTAGACAGCTCCTCTGATAGTAAATACGACGTCGCACATTGCAAAAGGCATAGAAATTCGTTGCCGACTTTTTAAATCGAAATAAGCACTTTTCTTGTAGGTTGCCAGCTCTTATCGCTCAGGGAATATTTCCGATGGTAACTGATTCCACAGTTTTGTAGACGTGGTTTGTCAAAACCATTTGAGAAAAGCGTACTGTAGAGGTCTTGCCTTTATCACCGATGAATTTCGAATTTTTCTTTGATATACGATGATGAAATCCAGCCCTATGGACCGACGACTTGGTGTTGGTAGAAGCTGAATGAGAAATTTTGAATGTCTGTCACAAAATGTAAAAGATTTCTACAGATTTAAGATTGGGGTTAGCAAGTAAAAAATTATTACCATTTGAACTTTTTCTGTGATACCAACAATATTTATTCTATATTTAGTAAAAAGAATTATATCCTTTTCATTACTCTCTAAAAGATTTGGCTTCATTCCATCTTAAGTAATGTTTATTTTTCTTATTTCAAGCAGCCGTAACCTAAGTACGTTAAGCTTTAACGCCTTTAGCGTAAAGGTTACCCTCTTTTACAGCTCATTACCAGTTTATATCTTTTTACGCGCGTTGGCGTTTATTTATTAATACCAATAAATAAGAGCTTGAAAAATATAGGCATACTTAGGTATATTATCTTGTAATAGTTTTTGGATATTTACAGTCTAGTAGACGATTATTTAAATAATACAACTTTTTAACTAACTACTGCACAGTAAAATAGGGTACTCAGTATCGATTTCTGATTGTACTTATGAAGTAAAAAATAACAAATATCGTGCTAGCATACCCAAAACTATGCATTAAAATAAGGAATAACTTGTAACCATACCTACATCGAATACGTGTACCGCTAAATAATATTGCAGTTTCAATTTTATAGATAAATCCCGGCAAACTCGCGTTGAAACTCAATTTTAATTCAATGTAGTGTGATCGAAAAAGAGCGCGGGCGCAAGTGTATTGGTAGATACTTTTTAGAATGTATTTGAAAATTACGCACATAAATAAACTCAGTGGCAATTTGGGACTACTCTACACTTAATGAATATTAAAAAAAATTACGGTACTAATATGATCCGTAATCGATATTGAACTCCCCAATTTTTTTGTATAGTAGTTTTAAAGAAGTAGTGTATAATCAGACCATCAGCCCATGACGACTTGCTTCAGGCCATAGGCCAATCCACGCGTAACTATGCAGTGTTGGTCAATGACAAATCTTATGGACCTTATTTGGTAGGTGTTAACGACTGCAAGCCCCAGATAAAATACACAACATAAAGAAATAAAAAACATTTTTTTCACCATCATCAGCTTATAAACGTCCTCACTGAAGGCACGAGCCAAGTAAAGGGTGATTATGCCAAAGTCATCCACGCGGGCCCTGATTGGCGCACAATTTTTTCAACTTTGAAAGTGTCTCTCGCGCTATCTATTCAATTTATAAAAAAAATGAATGTTGATGCGGTTTACAGAATACATATACGTAAAAAGTTTGAATAGTGTAGTGCTTATACACTATTCAAACTTTGTACGTATATTCGGACGGACGGCCAGACAGACTTGACGAACCTATAGGGGTTCTATTTTTTGCCATTTGGCTACGGAACCCTAAAAATAATCTTAACAGAAACACTAATTTTGTGGACAAAAGGGCTCAGCTTGTGCAGTTGTGTTTATGAGCAGGCATTATTTTATTGTTCAAAATGTTCAAGGCAGCGCATTTTATTCTAAACATTTTGCTCAATATAGTTTGGAAAATACCTACGTCCAGTAGGAATGTCTGCGATGGATTGAATAGAAAAGACAGTTATATAGGACATATTTAAGAAGTTTTTTTCACCGATCTGCTTCCTATCTTAAAACATATTTCTGGTTTCTTGGAGATTCTCATACTTGTACTTTGCGATCATCAAACAACCTCTAACGCTTTCAATGCTTCTCGTAGTTCTTAGTAATTTTTATCTGTGCATGCAGTACGCTTGTGGAATGCATTATCTGAGATACGGTGAGCTCGAATAATTGAAAGTTTAAAAAGGATAGTATAACCATTTGATTTCCACTTAATCTTAGTTACTTGAACTATACTTTAACTGTAATAATTCTGTTCATTCACTTTCTTTCCCATTTATTATATTCCTTTAGATTTCTAATCTGTTTCTCTTTTAATTTAATACTAGTTGTTCCCACGGTATGACTCGCGGTATAAGATTATATTCCTTCACAGTAAAACATATATTTTAATCTAAAATCGCGTAGCTCATGCTTTATTTTTCTAAAAGTAGCCCATGTTTTTCCTTATTAAAAAGAGTCCAGTCCAAATCGGTCACATCGTTTCAGAAATTACCTGGAACAAACAGACAGTCAAAATTATATATACATATATAAAGGTAACAAAATGGTACATACTACTTATAAACTTAAGTTGGTGATTTTATACAGCTAACTTATTAATCAAGAATATCAAAGATATTTTAACTGAAATCCGTCAGGGGGAAATTAAATTTAGGTTCAGGCTTATTAAATCAACCACTTCGAAAGGCTTTGACGATTCTGTTTACTTAAAAAACAGATCAGTTTCGTACCTATAGAAATGTTTAAGTATATTTTTTGGGGTGGGGTTTAGACCACAACTGTTTCGACTTAAGCTTACTACTTATTTTGGTTATTGAATTTAAGCTTGCACTGACAATAGGATCTCTTTCTGACACTGATGTAATGAAAGGATTTACTTCCAGACTATAAGACGACATTACTGAAAGGAATAATTATTTTTCACTCGTAAAATAATGGCTTTCTATTGTTCTTCCCACTATCTTTCAGCGGATATTGCTGAAAAGTGTTTTATTATTGTGTTTTTTCTATATAGCTACTGGTGTTGGTCGCAGATTGCTTTTACTGATTCACCGGGCAACAGGTAGCGCTAGTTAATGTCATTTATGTATGTATGCTATTGTCATGGACGAATAAAAACTACGGACAGAGCCTTGCTAACATCAAAAGCGTGTCTTAGTTCGGCCAGGTTTTTTTTTATAGAAAACCACAATATATTAAGACATTAAGCGCGCATCTGTCAACAGCGCTGTAAATTATGTAAGTAAAATAATCTAAAAAAGATCTGTGTAGTGAATTTGTGCAAAAACCACACTGAACAAAAGGAAAACAATTCAGAAATTACGTATCATAGCTAAAACAATTCGATTACATTTTTTTAGCTTAACACACTAAAAACAGTACAAAAAAATATTTGTACGTTTGTAACGTTTTTTTCAATAGGTTAGCAAACAAGTCGGCAGTTCACGTCAAGTCTAGTTATACCAATATATATGGGATGGTAAAGAAACATTGTTCCTTCAACTAGTGAAATTACCGGGTATAAGAGTCCCAACATCTGTTGTCTCGGGTGACGGGCGCTGTGCGGCATTGATGGAGAATAATAACTGTTTATCAGTTATTGGTCTCCTTCAATGCCGCTCTGTCATGGTCAGGCGTATCACTTACCATCACGTGAGCGTCCTGGCCACTGCGTAACTTAATAAAAACTAATGGTAATGCAAGAAGTCATTTCTTATAATCAAACTTGACGGCTTACAGTAACTAATAAGTATTCCTCGAAAAGCAACTATCCGCCTATAGGTAAAACTATTTTAGTATTATGACTATTTATGACATATCCATAATGTGTTTACATTAAATTGGAAATCGCATTAAGTAAATGGAATGGCTTGGAACATCAAGCGTGAAATAAATAAAAGTTATTTTGTCTTGAATCACAATTATTATGAGGCTTCAAACAATAGCCGTAATTGATTTTAAAGCCTCGGACTTCGTTTATGTTGAAAGCTCAACATGCACAGTAATTTAATTGATTTGTGAGTAGTCATTTTATGTATACTGAGTTATTATAGTTATATGTGTTCATAATTAAAAAAAAGGCGTTGTAAACAGGAATTTATATTAAAAGGAAAGTTTTTGAAAATTTACCTCCTAAATGAAAACCTCCTAATAACCATGATTTAAGAATATCTGTAAATAGCTACCTGTGTATATTTATGCGTATGTATTTTTTTATAAAGGACGAACAATAAAAACTAAACAACTAATTATTTAATTTTGTAATAATATGTATGTGTATTCTACGCTAAACATTATGAGATTTTAAAATGGAAAATAAAAATCTTATGTAGGTAGGTGAACAGCGATTGCGAACTGCGTGCGCTCTTTGCCTCGCACGAAAAAAGAATGACAAGTTCCATCATAGGGAAATGTAGGTTGACAGCTAACTTTTTTCTTGGTCAATAGACCAATAAATCTCTTAATAAGTGCGAAGTTGCCTTACAGGTTAAAGGGACTACATGGTAAATTTATTATATCGAAGAATGAAGCTATGAAATATAATTATAATTAATGCTTAAAGACAAAAGTCTTTGAGCAATGCGTCCTACCCGTACTAACATATGCAGCTGAGACATGGACACTGACTGCGGGTATTGGTTCACAAGTGTCACATAGGGATAAGATCAGAAATGATTTAATCCGTAAGAGAACTAAAGTTACCGACATAGCCTGCCGGGTCAGCAAGTTGAAGTGGCAGTGGGCTGGTCACGTATGTCGCAGAACCGATGGCCGTTGGAGCAGACGAGTTCTAGAGTGGAGACCGCCGACTTGCGAAAGGTCGCTGGTGGAGGCTGGATGAGAAAAGCGGAGGACCGGGATATCTGGCGCAAAATGGGGGAGACCTATGTCCAGCAGTGGACTGCGATAGGTTAAATAGGTTATACGTTATACAATTTTGATTATCATAATTTGTATAATTAGTTATAATTACAATAGTTTATTTCCAATTTATATCAGTGAAACCTAAGCCTAAGTTCTGTGCGTGACTGAACTGCCAGCTACATGTGTAATTTATCGTTCTGCCTTAACGATACGAAGCTAATAGCCCAGATTAAACTGTTCATGGTAATAATAGGATCACCAATATTCTGCAACCACGTTTTGTTGGGTAAAATTGTTTTGAATATTTTATTTGTAAAATAGGTTTTAATACATTTTGTATGGCAAAAATTAAGACCTTTGGCGCAGTTAACAAAAAACCGCAAATAATGTGTGCGTGATAAAATGGTGCAATGACCGAAGTCAATCTATTCAATCTATCGCAGTCCACTGCTGGACATAGGTCTCCCCCATTTGGCGCCAGATATCCCGGTCCTTCGCTTTTCTCCTCCAGCCTCCACCAGCGACCTTTCGCAAGTCGTCAGTCCAACGACCAAAGTGATCATGAGGAAATAAAACAGAAATTACTTTTCGTAGTTAAATGAATAAAACAACTACATATTTTTAGTTTAAAACATTAAAATGTGTACACCAAAAATATCTGAAAATTATTTACCAAAATGACATACATAGCAGCTGTCATTTAGGGGACACATATTATATTTTTTATTTGTCCATGACTCTCTCTTCAACCTATTGCAGTCCACTGCTGGACATAGGTCTCCCCCATTTTGCGCCAGACAATATTATTATCACTCCATGACTATATATTATTATTGCTATTTCTAAACCGCCTATGCAATGAAGATCTTATGTCAAGAAACTGGTCATGACGTTTGTTAAAATTGCGTTACCTAAACATTATTATGGTTTAGTCCACTCTCGTCCACACTCATTCAGGGGTGGAGTGAAAACCAATAACCAAATATTTTTTAGGGCCGAGGGTCCTATAGTGGACTAAACCGTTATTATCATTTGATTAACAAAGCGATTTGAATTATTGGTGTTACTATTAGGACTTAAAGATTAAAACTTACATTCAGTTATATTCTAATATCTTATCTTTACCTTTGCAAGTAATAAGTACTCATAGATGACCTGATACAATTTATTTGTCCATAAATATTTTGGAGAATGAAAACAAGCAAGTTTGTAATTTAGTAAAAGCTTTTTTGATATTGGTTTGGAAGCGAAGAGAAGAATGACAGCAAACTATTAGTTATTGCTTATCAAGGCGTAATGATGATAGATTGCAGTTAAGGATACTTATTCAATAAGACGACCCATTTGGTGTTATAGTTGCGTAGTCAGCTACTACAGTAAGTTCCGGGTTTGATCCCGGGAAGTTCAAAAAATTGTGTGCATAAACATGACTCTTAGTATTGGTCAGGTTGTTTCTATAATTATGTACGAATATACAAAAAAATATATAAGTATGTTTATCAGTTGTTTAGTCACCATGTTATGGGATAAAATGCTAAGTTAGAAGCTAAATGGCGCTGTGTGAACGTTGATGGATATTTATTTTAACTATAACTAAGCTTTTGTGGAAATAATTCTTTTGGTGAAGCATTTATTAACTATAAAACTGGTTCAAGTTAAAATATTGTTTATATAAATTTCAATGGATAAAATAGTATTTTTATCCTCTTGAAGTGTTAGACCTAGAGATTTTTATCTACGTTCCAAACGTCTACGTTCATTTGAAGTGATAATTTTTTTGTCTTGGACATTTAATAAAACTATATGGTTTGAGCCTGTCTATTCCTAAACTGTCTTGTAGGAGCGTCGGTGGTTTATTGGTGTGTACTGTTGCCTTTTGTCTGGAGGGTGCAAGTTCCCACCACGTAGGTACTTTTGTCTTTTCAAATTTTTGTATTTATATGACGCTTTTTCCGATGCATAAGTATCCACCTTGACCGTAAGAACGATGAAGGAAAACATCGCGAAGAAACCTGCACACGCCTGCGAAGAGATGCAAAGGTTGAGCGTGAATTCTGCCAATGGGCTCGCGTAAACGACTAAGGCATATACACCATATACGGGTAGGCACGTGCTCCTCGGTGGGAACGTGTAATGAGCTGATAATGATCATAATTGACCCTATTTATTCCTAAACTAGAACTGGTCAGCCTCATAGAAAGTGAAATATACTACCTTCTTCTTCCTTTTGATCGCATATAACGTAGAGCCGCTAGGATGGTCAATGATCCAACAATCACCGGTTGTCTTGACTCTTTGGCCTTACGCAGAGACGTTGTAAGGCTTTGTGTTTTTTACCGTTTATATAATAGGGAGTGTTCCACAGAATTATTCGATCTTATACCTGCTCCTGCATTCCATCATCGGACTACTCGCCATAAGATGAAATTTTATCCTCATCATCTTGATGGTTGGCGTTCCACAACCGTTCGATTTATGCGGAACTTTCTTCCACGCACATTGCTTTTATGAAAAAATGTCATTGGAACTTTCAAAAAAGAGCGTATTCCTTCCTAAAAGGCAAGCAACGCACCGGTGTCACTTCGGGTGTCTCCGTTGTTCATGGGTGGAGATGATCACTTTCCATCAGGTGACTTTCTAGCTCGTTTGCTCCCTATAACATTAAAAAAACCAAAGTACCTACGTAAAAATCCTATGTAAATGATTGTGGACCGTGATGTTTCAAAATCGAACTTGATTGTCTAGAGGATTTCAAACATGAAATAACCACTATAGTTAATGGTATAAAGCTTTGACGGTTGTATTACCCAACATCTATATGGATAGGAAATAAAACTTAACGATTGTTGTTATCATTGTTTATTTGCTAACGCTGCGTTCAGTACTAAGACGTATATTCTGGCTTTATAGAGCTCCTGAGATTGTTTACTGAGATTGATCTTGTTGCTTTTATGAAGAGACTTTTTTTATGAAGAGGTCAACAACGTTCACTAAATTAAACGTTTCTTTACTACTTGAGTTCTTAACTCTCTCTGCTTCAAGCTTTTGCATTCGACTGCTGAAAGTAATATCCTTTTTTGCGTAAGATAACCGATTCTCCGTTTTCCACATCCAGTCTCCAGCGAAACTGACGAAGATGTCTGACCATCGGGCCTGAGAATTTCTCGCTATACTAAACTAATCTTTCATTGTTTTATTACACGTTCAAGACGCTTGCCTAATGGTAAGTGATACGCCTAACCATGACAGAGCGGCATTGAAGGAGACCAACTGATAGACTTATTTTCTCCACCAATGCCGCACTGCACCCGACACCCGAGATGACAGATGTTAAGTCTCTTATACCCAGTAATTTCAGCTATCTAGCTACATTGCCTTCATCCGGAAACTCAAAATTGCATAGCATTCCTGTTTCACGGGACGATATCTGGCACTGCGTGGTACCTACTTAGATGACTCTGTATCGAGTCTATCACCTAGGAAATCTAATCACCTAATAATCTATTGTCGAGTTTAAAATAAAGATGAACCAAAATAGAGTTAGTTACTTAATAAAGTCAGAAAATTTAAATTGTTTACCCAGCTCCTGCATAATACAACATTGCTACTCAGCTGCATTATGAGAAATAAATTCTGAATAACTGTTGTTAAGATTTTGCACGGTACAGTATTTTTTTGAAAATCTAACATTCTAATAAAGCATATATATCTCGACTAAATTGACAAGATTTCGTTGATTTAAATATAGCGGCCAACTTTTTCCAACACATTTTTTCGTTGAAAGTTATTGTCGAACAAGCCACAAATACATACTTGATAGCAATTTTCGTGACAATGGATTCAATTGTGGTTGTTACCTTTTTTTAATAAACAAAATTGTATTTTCCTTGCATGAAAGTGTCAGTTGCTTGATAATATTTCGAAATATTTTTTATGGAAAATGTTGAAGTACAATTCAATATCAAAAAGTCTCTTCAATTTAAGACTACTGGTTTGGACCTGTTTGGACAGAAGTTATTTAATAACTTCTGAAACAGAGAATCCAGTAAGAAACTCAGTAGTCAAAGTCAAAATCCATTTGTACAGATTAGGCTTACAAATTCAATAAAAAAACCATTTCAAATACGAAACTAAATCACAAAAACGAATTTTGATACTTGGAAAAAAGCGCTTCAGTGTTAGAGTAGTTACTCTTTTCAGTTAGTCTTTGACTTTTCTCTAAATGAACGTCGGTTGCTCATTGCTGTGGAAATCCTACCGCGTACCAATGTCTTTACGAAGTGAAAGAAATCATTGTGAGGAAACCTGCGGACGCACTGGTGGACGACTAAGGCCTATACACCGGAAAGGCTCGTGCCCATGGGAAGGGACGTATAATGAGCCGATGATGATGTTGCTGTAAATAAATAAATGCTTATCTGGAATTGATTTTTTGAAAAAAGGATATGAATAAAAATTTCAACTTTTAGAAGACAATGTCAAAATTATAGTTATTTTAACTAAGCCTATGCGAAATAAGTATTCGAAAACATAATTAATAAAAAGCGAATGAAGTAACTAATTAAATTAAAACAGTCTCTATGATTCGATTTAGTGACAGATTAAAAATTATCGTTGTCAATGTTAATTTTATTTGTTAAAACATATTCCCTCATTAAGGTGGTTCTTTTGTAGTAGACATTATGATGATGATGACATAATATTTAGAAACCGGTACCAGGTTCAAATTATGCAGAGCAATAACCGATTTGGGATCTAATTAGTAAGGGCTTGATACCGTTGGCTATTACTTTCAGTTGTTGATCACACGAGTCTAGCAACTAGGGTTAGTCTTAGGTTAGGTGACTGAGAAATATTATTTCGAGACACTCAGTGCTTTGAAAGGCATGTTATGCTTTTTACTTGAGTATTAGCTCATAGCACTACAACATAGTCGTTTAGATCCACCAATCCACACTGGGCCCGCGTGGGTTTTTTTTAATATATAATAAGTGTACAGGATGGTCAGGACGCTCACGTGATGGTAAGTATTCGCCTAACTATGACAGATCGGCATTGTAGGAGACCAACAACCGATGGACAATTATTATCCTCCATCAATGCCGTAATGCGCTCGTCACCCGACACAACAGATGTTAGATCTCCCATACCCAGTAATTGCACTTTCTGTGCTCTCATCTCGACACAGATGTGCATAACACTCCTGTTTCACGGGACGATATCTAGCACTGCGGTGGTACCTAGACGACTCAGTATCGAATCTACCACCAAGTCACGGCCTTACCTTCCCAAAGCCATGCAGTGGAACATTATTAGCCGATAATAGTGTAATATTGTCAAAATTGCTTAATATACCGAAGGAAGATAGTTTTTATTTATTTACATAATATATATGCGTATATCGTAAACCAATTTTATACCATCCCTTTCATTGACGTATGTGTTATGCACGGTATAAAGAATCTCATAATCATAACTCATGCGGGAATATTATGGGGCCGTTATATGTATATCGTAAATACCAGAGACTCGCTTGCTCCTCACGTCTGTAAGTAATTAATTGGACGAAAAATACGTGATGATTTCCTTCATATAAGTTGTGAATAGTAAACATAGGCTGTTGATCTTATTAGAAACTAAACACAATACGGTTTAGATATACCTGTATACAAGTGAAGTTGGATTTGACAAAAATTATGAAGATTTGAGTGCAATACTAAATGAAACTTTATTCTTTCACATCAGATTTTGTTCGTTCTATAGTTCTAGATTTTGAATTTGTCGTCCACAGTTTTGGGCAAAGATCTGAGAATTTCTGTTCTCTAGGAAACCCTGTTAGATGCACAATACTTACTAACTACTACTTGTTACTAACACAGTTTCAAGCTCCATTTTTAAGGTTATATTTTTCTAAGACTGTATTTCGATAAAAGTTATTCCAAAATTTGTGTTTTAAAATTTCTTTATGAATATTATTCTCAGTTTAAAGTGTATATGATAAAGGAGCTATAGCTTCATGGGACGTTAACAGAGACCTCAAATAAAAAAATGAGTTTGGCAAAACATCAATTTCAAACCATTAATGCCATGTCATCATATTTAGAGTTTTGATGCTGGTCCAGTTCAGCTTGACCCAGTTTCGATTCCAAGTATTATCCGACATATTTAAAATGTATCTGAAACCCAGCCACATTACTCAAAATTAACTAACTTCTTAAAATAATTAGACAATTTAATTACAAGCGCTGTTATGCCAAACTCTGTTGAACAATACACGTCGCGTGTAATATGAATTGTTACTTAGCTGATGCCTCGCTTTTATGGTACCAACGCTATAAACCAACACTTTGCGCCTTTTACGCAAACATGAATTGCCTGAACGAGATTTTCCCTCGTAATATATTAACAGAATAAAACAAATGCGGTGAAACACCGGAGCGTTACTTAAAAATACAAAAGAACATTTATGGAAAATAAGTTGAGGAAAAAGTAATACCACTTGATTATATAAGGCATATTATTATATTCGTATTTTTAGAGCGTCGGGGCTTAATGGTGTGGACTGTTGCCCTCCTACCGGGAGGGCTGAAGTTCAAATCCCGCCACGTACCAATGTGATTTCGAATTTTCGAAATAATATCCGACGCCCGCATATATTGTACGTTATCCGACGCTCTTACGGCGAAGGAAATATCGTGAGGAAACCTGCACTCACGACTGCGAAGAGATTCAAAGGTTGTGCGTGAAGTCGTCCAATCCGCACTGGGCCTGTATGGACGACTAGACTAGACTAGCCTACTGAGTCTTACTAATCTACTAAGACTCGGTAGGTACCACCGCTGGGCCTGATATCGTCCCATGAAATACGAGTGCTATGCACTTTTTTATGTTTCGGGATGAGGGCACTGTAGCTGGTAAAGTTACTGGGTTTGTGAGATCTAACATCTGCCGTCTCAGGTGGGCACATTGTGTCGTTAATGGAGAATAAAATCTGTCTATCAGTTGTGGGTTTCGTTCAATGCCACTCTGTTATGGTCGGGCGTATCACTTACCATCAGGTGAGTGTTCTGGTCGTCCTGTACACTTTGTAATGTATAAAAAACTCTACGATTTTTGTGAAGTTGCAGCTCAGCGGAGATAAATCGATGTTCCATAAATATAACATTGACAATTTCAGTTAAGCAGCAAATTGAAAGAAAATCTAATAACAGACTGTTTTATGAATTCAAATGAAAAAAGGGAATATCTTTAGAAAAAGTTTACCATTTTATGAAATTGAACGTATCAAGAAATTACGTGTCTCTGAAATATGATTCTCTATTGAAAATTAAGTTCTTATAGACCTAAAATAGACCCTCGTAAAAGCTGTTGCTTTGTTGTTAAAACTTATTTCTTAAAAGTATTACGAATTAAAATTATGTTACAGTTTCATATTATTTTGAGGTGGTCATAAAATGTACTAAACTAGCTTTTGCCCTCAGCTTAGCTCACGTAAAGAAGTATTATTTTCAAACGCTATTTTATTCCCTTCGGGGAGGAATTTATTAAAGTACTTTCTTCGGTAGGTCTTAGGGCTTACATCAAATTGGCTTAATGTATGCAAAGTTCAGACTTTGCATGACCTCTCGGGCACAGGCCCGGCCGGGTTTCAAACTAACAAAGTTTTATACAAATTTGCATCCCCTGTTTTATTTTCTTGGAGGCAGAATTAATAAAAGTCCTTTCTTAGCGAAGCTTACGTCATAACAACTGCATGCCCAACAGCGCGATCCCTGGACGGATCGCGCTGTTTGGCTTGGGCAGTGCGTTGATAGATCACTATGTCAGTCAGATACTTTTGAGTTATACACACACACACACACACACACACACATATATATATTTCTATTCACTATCGCAGTCGATTGCTAGACATAGGTCTCCCCATTTTGCGCCAGATATCCCGGAGATATCCAAGCGCAACTCGCAAGTCGTCGGTCCATCGGGCCGGAGGGCGTCCTACGCTTGCCTAGACGGGGTCTCAACTCCGGAACTCGTCTGCTCCAACGAATTATAACAATAATTAGATTACGAAAGTTCAAAGGTCGCTTACAGTTTTTGGTGAACATGTGGACCCTATCTTTAATCCTCAACGATGTTTATTTTTCACTAAAAATTGTCTACTAGTCGAAGTTGATATTTGTTCTTATAATTTTGCACCTTTACTTTCTTCCAGCTTTTAGCTAGGTGGTAGACCAAAGATATCATCTGGTACAAACGAAGTTATGCACTTCTGTACCGTTAGATTATTTTTATATACAGTTTATTTTTAACAAGTTATTGTTTACCTTCGAGAATGCGTCCGTCCTAGGTAGTCGTATCACTTACCATTGAAATGNACACATATATATATATATTATTCTATTCACTATCGCAGTCGATTGCTAGACATAGGTCTCCCCCATTTTGCGCCAGATATCCCGGAGATATCCAAGCGCAACTCGCAAGTCGTCGGTCCATCGGGCCGGAGGGCGTCCTACGCTTGCCTAGACGGGGTCTCAACTCCGGAACTCGTCTGCTCCAACGATTATAACAATAATTAGATTACGAAAGTTCAAAGGTCGCTTACAGTTTTTGGTGAACATGTGGACCCTATCTTTAATCCTCAACGATGTTTATTTTTCACTAAAAATTGTCTACTAGTCGAAGTTGATATTTGACTTATAATTTTGCACCTTTACTTTCTTCCAGCTTTTAGCTAGGTGGTAGACCAAAGATATCATCTGGTACAAACGAAGTTATGCACTTCTGTACCGTTAGATTATTTTTATATACAGTTTATTTTTAACAAGTTATTGTTTACCTTCGAGAATGCGTCCGTCCTAGGTAGTCGTATCACTTACCATTGAAATGGATTCTGTTTACTGCGATATTTTAAAGTAATAGAACACTAGTGTTTTACAAAGTAGAAGACTTAAAAGCTTTGTATTATAAATTATAATGTTGGCAATTTTCGCCAAAAAAAAATTCTCAGGAAAGTCAAGATTGTAAAATGTACAATCGACATTCGCAGTTAGCCGTTACTCCATTATTTTACCCGTGAAATAATAAATGTATTCCACTCCAAAGATACTTACTGTAATTTTTGAACCATTTTCATTTGCAACGTTAAAATTGGTCGTTCATTATTGTTTTATATTGGGGGTAATCAACATGGCCGTAATGTGACGCCATAAAAGAGCCATATTAGCCTGCCAGCCGTTAAACCGCCCAAAATTTCAACGGCAATCGGTATTCTAGTAAATCCCAAATGTTTCAAAGCTTTAATAGCGGCACACTTAAAGCAAAAACGGGAATTACCTTTTTTATTTCGTGCGCCAAATCGGGACAGCGAAAAATATCATTTTCTTTCATCGTGACCAAATTATTAATTTATCAGATTTATTACGGACGTCGGTAACAATCACTTAAGAACATTTTTTACTTGAAACAGAGTCTATATATATAATCAATCTCGTATCGAGTATCGGGGTGGAAAGTCCGGACAATTGACGCCTGATTGTCTCTACTTACTTTTATAGAATACCCTTCAGGAAGCTCGCGTAGTCATGTAAGGACTGTATCCTGTTTGTGTACCATACATAAATAAATAAATAGTCATTTCTTATATATTACTAATGTATATATAAAATGAAGTATCATATTGAACCTTTACATTCAACACTATTATGTACCCTAAAAATAAGTGGTGTGAGGAAGGGAGGCGTTATAGTGCTGTCTTTTCCTAATCAACTGGAATCATACCTATATAATTGTACAAATCTTTGTGTGCATGAACATGTCTGTTTGTAATGGTCTGGGTGTTTTCTATGTATGATATGTTTGTATTTACGAAAAAAATGTATTTAAGTATATTTATCCGTTGTTTAGTACCCATAATACAGGCTTCACGCTTAACTTGGGGCTAGATGGCACTGTGTGAATGTCAGTGGATATTTATTCGTTATGTTTTGGTTAAGGTTGCGGGTAGCAGACAGATGGTGACGGCTATGGATCGGTCTGCGTGGAAATCATAAGAGGAGACCTTCGTTCATCGTCAGCTCATCAAACGTCCCACACCCGGGACACGAGCAATCCATACGTGGGTCCAGTGCGAATTAGACGACTTAACGCATAACCTTTGAATTTATTCGCAGGCGTGCGCAGGTTTCCCCACGATGTTTTCCTTCACCTTAAGAGCGACGAATAACGTACATATAATTTTAAAATTCGAAATCACATTGACACGTGGCGGGATTTGAATCATTTGAACCTGCGTCCTCCCGATCGAAAGGCAACAGTCCACACCATTTAGCCACCGACTCTGTATGTTTTATTGTTTTTAGTATTGTTAAGAATGTTTTATTTAATTAATATAGCTATTGTATGACTTTTTCTTGCTAATTAAACCGACCAGATCGTTTGCCAATGTCAGTAAGTTTAGTAAAGGCGTAAACCTTTGTTAACTTACGAAACACGGGAGCGTCGATCATAGTTGCAGCAAGCGACTAACAAAGGCTTTGTTAGTCGCTTAACAGTGAATTTAACACAAGCCCAACATCGATTCGTAAACACCTGATAAAGAGAAACCAGAAAACAAGTGGCAATTTTAATATGTATTTTCATAAACCCTCGATGCAATAACGACGGGGTGTTATAAGTTTGACGTGTCTGTGTGAGAGTCTGGCATCGTAGCTCCCGAACGGATGTACTGATATAAATTTTGATTTTTTGTATGAAAAGTAAATGTGCCGAGAGCGTACTCTGCTATGGTTGATGAAAATTGGTCTAAGATGGCCGCCGCCACAAAATGGAGGATTGCATATTTTTGCACAAACCCCTCAATGTCGGCGTCAAACGAAAGAGTTTGACTATATCAAATTACAAATCCAAGATGGCCGCTACCACAAATTAGCGAATTCTATGTATTTTTTCTCAATTCACTCATTATAGGTATCAAATAAAAGGGCTTGACTAGTAGAACTTTGGCAGCGGGGGGTTTTTCAATTTAAAATGTGTTTTTAATTATAGAAATATCTGACATATACCACACTGTCGACTTGCCTCCGTGGTTTAGTGGTTCGAGGGTTGTTCTTAGATCACTGCGTAATCACGGGTCATGGGTTTGAATCCGTAGGGAGACTGCATATATAAAGGTTACCTTTAGTATGATGAAGGTTACTTTATGTTTATATTTATGATTTCTTTTGCAGTTAAGTTACGTCATCACAAGAAGAATCACCTTATTGTCTGAAAAGAAAGATGATATTCCATATTTCCATGCGGAAGGCACGTTGAGCTGTCGCTAGTCGTTCTTGACCACCATCAAGTTAAGCGTGAAGCTTGTATTTGCGGTTACTAAACAAATGATAAACATACTTATTTTAATTTTTTTTTCGTAAATACATACAAATATTATACATAGAAAACACCTAGACCAATACAGACATGTTTATGCACACAAAAGTTTGTACTGCCCGGGCATCGAACCCGGAGCCCTTGGTGTAGTAGCTATCTCAACCATTAAACCAATTGAGTCGTCAAACATTATAATACCATTAGAATTTTCAACTATGAACGCTCGCTTATGTGCTGTCGCGGGAAAATATAAGCTTTTTTTTTATCAGGACTCCGGAAAACTCATCCGACTTACAATCGAGTGGATATATATGGATATATATATGATGGATAATAGCCTCCATGGCTTAATCGTCTAAGTCTTAACCGCAGCTAGTTGCAGGGGACAAAGGTTCGAATCTAACCAGACAAAGATGAGCGGCAGTTTTTAAGTTGGTAATACACCAAGTTGTATTTAATTTATCTAAATGGCATTATTTTAGTGTACCTAAGTATATGTTTAGGCCGTTTATCCATTTGGTCAAGAACATCAGCAAAATATTAAGTAGCTACAAAGTGCCTTAGAATTGAATATTTCGAGTTTTGTATTAAACATGCTGTTTAAGAGTTTTTAAGTATGGAGAGTTGTAGTAAAACAAGGAAATGTATGGGTTGTAGAATATATATTTACACCTTGTCTAATTAACAAGATACGTTTTTTGAATTAGCGCCGTTATTTAAACCTTTTTTGGGAAACACATTGCTACCGCGATGTAATTACGGATAGTGTCATCTAGTGAGCACATTTAGCACTAAAATTCACATACAAATTACATTTTTTGACAGATGACGCATCTTTTCTGATAATTATTGAAAATATAATTTTCCTATTTACATAAACAATACATTTATACTAAATAATGTCTAACTCACATACAAACAATAACTGTAGTAAATAATCTTAACACATGCCGATGCTGTTATTTTTGTGAAAATGTCAAGAGAAAATTATCTAAAATCTTGCAAAAGGTCAAAACTCTTCAGTGAAACGTAAAGCAATCTTCATTAATTAGTATCTATTTATAGTTTAAATTGATAACGAAAATGGCATTAAATTTAATAGAGATTTATATTCAAGTATAAGAATACTTGCATTAGATTAAGTAAAGCTAATTATTTAACTAAAATTAAAACTTGAAAATCATTGCAGGTAGTATAATACAGGAGTAAACTAGATTTGGATATCTGGCGTAAAATGGGGGAGACCTATGTCCAGCAGTGGACTGAGATAGGTTGAAGATTGTTGTTTACATGACTATATAAATACTAAGATTATACTAATTTACCATCAACCTTATAGTTTTCCTACAAGTAGTATTTTGTTTGTAAAATGACTGCAAGCATCTGAAAAATCTGTCTGAAGTTTTTTGAAGCACTTTGTACTGTCGCTGCAACCTGTTAATAACTGCGTTGCGTTGGACCTGTAGCATTAAATTAAATATTTTCCTTGTCTAGGCATTTTAAAAGGTATATCAAAGAAAGTAGTCTCTAAAGCATAGGGCTATCAGTCCCCTTGTAAGTATTTAAATTAAAAACATATCGGTCCAACAGAAGCCTTCTGTTTGCACAAACTTAACATCTTAAATCTAGATGGAAATTATTATATAAGTAAAAGAACTAAAGTTACCGACATAGACTACAGCATATTAAAGTTGCAGTGGGTTGGTCATGTATGTCGCAGAACCCATGGTCGTTGGAGCAGACGAGTTTTGGAGTGGAGCCTGCGTCTTGGCTAGCGTAGCGTAGGACGCCCGGACCGATGGACCGACAACTTGCGAAAGGTCGCTGCTGGAGGCTGAATAAGAAAAGCGGGGGATCGGAATATCTGGCGCAAAATGGGGGAGACCTATGATAGGTTGATGAGGGATTTATATGATGATGAAGAGATATGCTAATCAGTTGATAGTGAATGAATGTTTGGCATAATTTTATTTCAACCTCTCTTCAATCTATTGCAGTCTATTCACTGCTAAATTAAGATCTACCCTTATAAATAAAGGCTTTTGAAAAAATATTTCTGTATATAACTGGTTATATTATAATAAATTAAACGTCACTATTTTGAGAATATTACTGTTTTCACAATCGGCTTAGACTAGATTCAGGGGAGCTGAAAGATTAGTATGCATGGAGTATAAATGTTAAAGCTTAAACGGGTGCCCTCATGTTGCTATCATGAGAATGGAATGATAATTTATAATCCGTTTTACTAATTACGAGACAATCGTGTTTTGGAAGATAATGTAAATATAAGTGTAACATGTATTATTCTTCAAAATTACAAAATTCACTGTTATTGCTTTAGAGTAATCCTTTGAAGCAATAACATAGTATGTATTGAATCAAAATGAAATGAAATTGACTTCATGTAAATTATAATGGTTAAGCGTGGGGTACTTGATATTGAGCGATGTATACCTACGCTTATCTTTAAAAACAAATTTACTTTCTTTATAGGTAAGTATTAAGCTAGTATATATCTGCTTTCTGTTGCGTTAAATAAAAGATGTTGGGGATGGATACATTTTAAGAACTTCCAGGTTTTATTGATCTCTAGATCTTCTTAAATAATACGTCTAAATTTGTTCTAACAAATTTAGACGTATTATTTAAGAAGTAGCTACTATTTTATAAAGCTATTAGTTTTAATTGTTTTTTATAAAGTTCAACGTCGTGATAATAAGGTTTATACATCAGACTTTTCGCGACCCTTGAAAATTGGAAGCAATCTTGTTAGGCTTCTTTGATTTAAAACCGTAATTAGGGCTAATAACGTTTCCAAGAAAAAAATGTTTGCATGAAAATAACGTTAAAATGGTCGGTTGCAAATTCGTTTGAGGTGAGTTCATTTCGTAGCTAGATTGGTTTTGTTAGATTGAACATAGTATCTCTATAGAACAAAATAGAGAGAATATTTTGGCAGATCATTGGATGGTAGAGGTTCTGCTGCCGACCTTCTCCCAACCTATCGCAGTCCACTGGTGGACATAGGTCTTCCCCATTTTGCACCAGATATCCCAGTCCTCCACTTTTCTCATCCAGCCTCCACCAGCGACCTTGCGCAAGTAGTCGGTTCATCGGGTCTACTCCAGAACTCGTCTGCTCCGACGGCTACAGATCTGCAACGAGGTGACCAGTCCACTGTCATTTTAACTTGCCGGCGGGCTATATTTTAACCTTGATCCAGGTTAATTCTAAGATATGAGTCGTCAACAATTATCATATCTCTGATCCACATTATCGTTTCGCAAAAATATTCACAATATGTTACATGAATTTTACAATGTATTTCGCCAAAGCATCGCTATCTATTTCGAAGCATGCAACTGAAATTAGTTTGGTCTTTACGTCTTACAATCCTCTGCATTACCTCACAATACATATTATTTTAATGCAGATTAAAATTAAAACTTGTACATGGTCTTAACCAATAATACGGTTTGAAATGCGTAATTAAAAGCTAGTACTGTGGTGCCCCAGCTCAAAAGTGAGAGCAATATACCATGTGGGGTCGCACATGCGCCTTATAAAGTTGCAAGCGGTGGCCCGACACAAAATAACGCCTCGACGTATTGGCACAGCAAGCTTCGTATCATTCAAATAAACAGAGAATTGGAAATTCTATGTATATTTTTTTTTATATCTATGAGCTTATTATTATGTGTGAATGTGTAAGGAAGTGTAAAAAAGTGCGGTATTACTACCACACACAAACTTAACACAAACTAACGTTTGTGTAAAAAAGTGTATGAGACTGGTTTTAATACTCCGTAAAACTATTTAGCCGTTGCCGTTCGATTTCAGTAACAATTTATTCAAAATATTATGCACGAGCGAAAACTTTCTAATAAAGCGAGTAATAGACGATTCTGAAGCGGATAAAAACTTTAAGGCACTGGTCTGCGTTAAGCGCCTTCATTCTATTACTATGAAGAAAAGTATAATATCCAATAAAGATTTTACGCCGCACTTTCATTTTCTTGGTTGCTGATCTCGTAAGTGCCCTGGATTCAGTCGGATTAATCATTATAAGGCGTATTAAAAAACGATACTGGTAGGTCCAACAAAGGTTACAAGCAGCAAAATTGCTTTTATATTGATCAAATAACAACAAAACATTTTGAACTACAGTTAGAACATGTAATATAACATTATTTCCCAATTTATTTCTATTGTAATGGTCAAAATCTTCAGCGGAGAACAGGTAGTGCTCTCTTATTTCACTTCCTCATGTAGTACTAAAAACTAAAACTGTAGTAAAAAATGGTCTAGGTGTTTCTATGTCTAATATGTATTTATGAAAAAAAGTGTATAAGTATGTTAATCCGTTGTCTAAAACCCATAATTCAAGCTAAATAATTATACAGAGTGGTGTCACGTCACTAATATCTTTCTCTTGACATTAGAATTGCGCGCGAGAAACACATATTCGTATTGTAACACTAAGATTGAAACTAATAATAAATTTTTATTTAAGGTTAAAGATTCATTCAATACAACTTACTATATAAATCGACAGCAATATATATCAGGATCAGCAAGACACCACGAACAGCTGCGAACATGCGTTCCTGTTGGATCCATAACACATTTATCTTTCTCACCTCAAAATGTGTCACCATACATCAGCATTACCTGTCCTTTTTGTCTAGATCCTATCAATTATTCTGAACATAGGTCCCCAATTCTCAGACCGTCATTTGTTTTCTCGACACGCGCCAGTAAACGTTCATTTGTTTACAGCACGTATGTGAGACGTGACACGCTGTTCTTCCTCCAATGGATCCTCAGGGATATGTGGGTGTAATTAAATTGGTGTTGTGTTCAGCGATGTGAGAAACAAGGAAATTAACACCACGTGTGTATATGGCAATTATTCATAAACTAAGCATCATGCTTATTAACATAATGTTTGTAGGTAACTGTGATTTTGATATAAGCGAAATTTTGACGATTCACCGAGTTGAAGTTGCAGTGGTTGGTCATGTTGAAAAAATATGCTCGTTGAAGTAGTCGAGTTTTGGAGAGGAGATCACGTCTTAACATGCGTAGCGTAAGGAGATAAAAAGTTTAGCAGTTGAATCAATATGCAAAATAGGCTTACATTGTTGACTTGAATTAAAAATAAACGTCAAATTGAACGATCTGGTGTATTTATTAAATTAATGGTTCTAGGTTCTTTTTGCAGTACTAATATTTATGTACATAATGCAAAAAGACAAGAATAGATTTATTTGCACAGAAAATGTATGTTTTTATAGACATTGCTATTTCATATGTATCCTGTATTTAAAATCCATTTTATGTGTACATATAATTAGCATAATATCGTAATTGTTATCTCAGACTGCTAGCCTTCCAAAATAAGAAATAGTTTCTCTTCAAACATTCAGAAATACTCCTCATCCCTCTTGAGGAAACAGGCTTAGATAGATATTGTTTATCTGAGGTTATAGCATAATAATGCTTTAAAGACCCACAATCAGCAAGCACATTACACCTGTATGTTGAAATTACCAACAATAACACAGCAGTAAACGTAAACCCAAGGTTTAATGCTCAAACGTGTCTATTAAACCCCCTACATATGGCTAAGATCTCTGAACGTAAACACGAGTGCTGTCTAAACTAATTTTATAACTTCACCTTTCACTGTCTCTTGAAAGGGCGACCCTATTAAATGTATCCCATTTTAAGAAGGTTTTTGATGTAGTAACCTTATAAGTACTGTTTTTATCTTAACATGTGTAGACATTTGGATTACGCTGGTTGTATAAAGGTAAATGAGATATTTTGATTAAGGTTAAGGGTAGTTTATCGATCGTAGACGTCATTAGGGGATGCCTTTGTTAAGCTGTGAGCATATTATGTAAATGAGAATCCCTAGACTTTCACAAATAACTATTAAGCCCTAAATCAAGTACCTACCTTTAAGATAGAAGCCCAAAAGCGCATAAAATAATTATGTTTCGTTCTTTTTCTTGCAAAAACATATCGACTTGTACATCATATAGGTAAGCTAATAAAAATTACTACACACACAAATTTGTACTTAACAATCACTACTTTAGTTTATTAGCTGACTTCCTAACCAATGCACCGCATGGGTCCGTCAAAATACGCTACAATGATCAAACAAATTTGAAAAAGTCATCATTTTGAAAAATTCTATGGCGTACATAATATTTAACAATCAATTCACCCTTTAATAAATTACAAGATAAATTTAAAGATATGGAACTAAATAAATTCAGATGAAATATCAAAGATTACCTCTTAAACAAATGTTTTTATAGCATCCAAGAATTTTTAAACTATAAGCGAGGGTTTATTTTTTGAGACTAGCCATAGGATTCTAGTATAGAAAATGGTTCAAATGTGGGATTTCTTTTCTTAATTTAATAGTCTGTAATAATCCACTGCTAGACTTGAGACCTTGGCAAATGGGTTATTGAAAGCAGTACCTATAAAAGATTAGGTCGAAGAAGAGAGCACCGTTACCCGTTTTTATTATCAGTTCATTATATGTCTCCACCGAGGGGCATGAGCCTACTCGTATAGGGGGTGTAAGCCTTAGTCGTCCAAGCGGGTCTAGTGCAGATTTTTGAATTTCTTCGTAGGCGTGCGCACTTGTTCAGGTTTCCTTCACCGTATGAGTGTTAAATAAACGTAAATATAATTTTGAAAATTCAAAAAGACATTGCTACGTGGCGGGATTTGAACCTGCACCCTCCAGATCGGAAGAAAACAGTCCAAACCAATGAGCCATCGACACTCAAGCTAAATTTTTGGCTATAAATGCTTCTTGCGTTTTTCGTGTTTTGCTGATAATTGTAGTCTAATCTGCCGTCACCAACAGGCAAGGGAGTTAGTCCGGTAGAATCGATTAAAAATTAATAAATCAAACAAGATTAACTTAAAACCTCTTCCATATGGATGACGACCCATCTGGTATATTGATTGAGACCTCGGCAATTACACCAAGGGTTCTGCGTTCGATCTTCGGGAAGTACAAACATTTTTGTACATGAACATGTCTGTTTGTATTTACAAAAAAAGTACGATTATCCGTTAGTATCCATATTACAGACTAATGCTTAGTTTAGGGCTAAATGACGCTATGTGATGTCTGTAGACATTTTATGCTGAAACTATCTCGACTCGAGTTAAAAACTATTATTTCCAAGTCACGTCTATAGCTGAAATATTAAAAAAGTTAGAACCTTCGGGTAATGTGTACATCCCTTGACAATATGGTCGTATAGATACCTATATGTTACAATAAATGGCGTATTGTCACGATCGTACAGTCTTTTCGAGAATTTCGTAATGTTTGATTGGATATTATGAAATTCTAAAACTAAACGCAACAGCTGTTACTCACGTTTTGTGCTAGCAATCGGTAATGAAAAGTTTAAGTTATTTATTATCATGACAATAAAATGAGTATTAGTTTGAACTTTAAATAATTTCATACATAGATAAATATTAGTGAAAATATTAGGTATTTTTTATCATTTTCATGAAATTAGTATTATTTGGATCTTAATATTTTCACATGTTATAATAGAATAAATGAATAGATGAAACCCTTTAAATAGCTATATTAAGAATATTCCGGGGTCATGGGCATATACTTAACATGAAAATGCACAATTAGGCATCAACATAAACGTAGGTCTTATTTTTTTACAAGCACGTTTGCAATATTATTTTTCATAATATTGCAATACTTTTGCAAAATACGTATTAAGAAAATCCCGTGGAGAGTTTGCATGGCTCAGATGTGAGGGCTTTGTTTTTTGTGTAAATTATGTTTCTTTTTAATATGATATTTGAAATAAAGGCAAAGAAGTTAGGTTCTGTGAATGCCTGCGCTGGAGGCCCTATCTCCCTGTCTAGCTCATACATTATGCATCACTGTGCTCGAATTAACATTGGCTGCGATGCGCCTAAATTACTGGCATGAAGATGCCTGATATATATTGCTGTGACGTTGGTCTTTCATTTGTCGCGCCTTTTGATTACGTAAAGGCCTTTTTTGACTTCATTTTGAAGTTAGACACAGTTTAATTTTGTAGTAAGCTATTTTTTTTTCATAAACATACGTGGTATAATGTCTTGCAATTAATAATTATTAATATTTATTTATAATTACTTACCATATAAAAAATTGTTACAATATTTTTTATCAAATCCCGTACAAAACTAATATGAGGGAATTTTCAAATTCAAATAAAAATTTAACTAAAATAACATTACTTTGTATTAAAACTATGTTAACTATTATGAGGTTGCTGAGGTTCAAATCCCGACACGTACGTATTTTCGAATTTTCGAAAAATATATGTACGTTATCCGACGCTCTTACGGTGAAGGAAAACATCGTGAGGAAACCTTCATGCACGCCTGCGAAGAGATTCGAAATACGTCGTATATACACAGAATATCCCTACAATCCCTACTCTACATATCCCAAAAGAGTACAGTTTGTACTCTTTTGTTTAGGTAAATGTACGCTCATTCGAAATATGTGTATGTGCGCTGTCACTGCATTCGTAACACGTTTTTTGATTGTTTTGTGAGCACATCACGAATCTGTACTTTTTTACATCATTGTCTTGTATCCGGTAATTTTTAGAACCAATTATTGTAATTGTAGGGATCAGTGAATACTGAAACATAAATCCAGACAATAACAAATTAAACACAAACAAACACATAATTAAGTGTTATTAAATGTGTTTTCATAACAATTATAACGTTAAATCAGGGAGCGATCTTTACTCATTTGGATAATGAGCAGCCAAAAATCTATTGCATTGAAACATTGATATGCTATTCTGGATATTTTATCTCGTATCATTAGACAACTTTTGTTTGGCAGTCCTTCGGGAAAGTATCGTGTTACGTCCATTAGGGCAGGAATGCGAAAAACACACTTTTTGTATTCAATGGGAATGAAAATGGTGTACTGCCAAAGGTCAATACTGGAGAAAAGCCTCCCCCAAATACTTCTATCATTTAACGATCTTATTTGCCTCGCTAGATTTACCGACAGCTCGCCAGATCTGCAAGTTAAAGTGGCAGTGGGTCGATTACTTATGTCGCAGAACTGTTGGCTGCTGGGGCAGAAGAGTTTAAGAGTAGAGATTGCATCTTAGCAGGTCTAGTGTAGGCTGCTAGATCTTCGTTACCTACCTATTCAGCAGGATAGGTCATCCGCAGATAGGGTCGCAAATATATATATATATATATATATATATATATATATATATATATATATATATATAATATATATATATATATAATATATATATGTATATATATATGTAAAATATATAATACATATATATATATATTATATTTAGCATGCTAAAATAACTTAATATCATGGACACATCTGCCAATGCGTCTACCTATTCAAACATTAAGCAAATAACTAAAACTAAGAAAACCAAACAAACTAAACCGCTGAAATGTATTATACATAAATTAGTTTCTGCAGTTCCCAAATTCTAGGCTTGTATCTGAAAGCAAAATACAGGCTATTTACAGTTGTTCAATAATACATTTTAACATTTGCACGAAGAAGGTGTTCCACTGGACCCTTTACAAGCCTTTTCACAGACTTAAACTAAATCTAGTATTTAGCTGAATTGTCTTTAGGGGCAGATTATATTGCTCAGGGTAAGTTTCAGATTTTGTTTTCGATTTTATTGGGCGAAGACGTTGCTGTCCTATGATAATTCTAACAAGTATGTGTGATGTAATGAGTAGTTTATAACATTATGAGATTAGTCCTGAATTTCATCATTAAGCGACTGTTGTATACGAAATAATAAAAAAAGGGTGTGACATACGGACGGACAGACAGACAGACAGACTTGAGGAATCTATAAGGGATCCGTTTTTTGCCATTTGGCTACGAACCCTAAAAATGTCATGAAAAGGTACAAAAGTGGAAGTCATTTATTACCTTAACATTGAATATTTAGACAGATTGCATAAATGCTATTTGAAGCAGAGTGCTCCTATGACACACACGGGATGGGGGATAATGCCATTCTTTTGTCATCTGGTGATGAATGAGTATACTTATCTATACTAATATTATAAAGCTGAAGAGTTTGTTTGTTTGAACGCGCTAATCTCAGGAACTACTGGTCCGATTTGAAAAATTCTTTCAGTGTTAGATATCTCATTTATCGAGGAAGGCTATAGGCTATATATCATCACGCTATAAGCAATAAAAGCGGAGCAGCAATGAAAAATGTTTCAAAATCCGGGGGGAAAATTTCTTACTTGGAGATTCCGCTGCGTACGCTGCGTAAACGGTTAAAGTTTCGCAAAAGTCATGTATGAGAGTATTATTACCCTTTTAAAGGTCTACAAAAAAGTCCGCGACAGCATATGTCTATCTTTTAAGGTTAGCTCCCTATAACATATTTTTTGCTAATTATTTTTTCTAAAATAATGCATCATTTGGTGAAGCTATTTTCATAGACATGATATCAATCCTTATCAAAATAAATACTTTATTTATCATAAGTATTTCATTTGAAACAAAATTGCCTTTTACATCATTCAATTTAAATGAATATCTTATGAGATATCGCAGTTTTAACTCACCTATATAAACGAAGTAGAGGGTAAAAGAGAGCGTTAGGCCAAAGTAACTATTCCACGCGGACGAAGTCGCACGCAAAAGCTATTATAGTTTATATACCTCTCGAACCTTAACCTTAAAAGGAATAATTTACGAACGTTTTTTGAGGTTTGCGAATATGATAAGATTTATTGTTCGTTATATGTTTGTTGTTATATGTTTCCTTCATGCACGCCTGCGAAGAGATTCGAAGCAAGTCCAATCAGCGCTGGGCCCGCGTGAAGGACAAAGGCCTAATCACCCTATACGGGTAGGCTCGTGCCCCTCGGTGGGGACGTTTAATGAGCTGATGATATGTTTGCGTATAAATGCCAATATATAATGATATTGGACATGCTGAATGACAGATCAACTTAAGCTACTTTTATTGAATTATAAACGACTTCGTTTCATTTACTATAATTTATTATACTATTACGTTACTGTTTGACATTGTAAATTGTACTGAAATTCTTATCCCCAACTGAATAAATAAAATAAAAATAAAAATAGTTTTTATTGCTCAATATAAAATCTATTACATGCATTAAGTCTCCCCAGTTTGTAATGCAATACTTGTGTTGGGGATGACTTGCTCTCTCCCATGAACGTTACAAAATATATTTAGTATTAATACTAAAAAGAAAAGAAAACAGGAAAAACTTATGTAATAAAATAATGTTGTCACTAAAATTTATGGGTGTTTAAGTGTGTGCATGTATCCGTGTGTGTGTGTGTGTATGTTTCGTGTTTGTATGTGGGCTTGATATAATGATTTGTATTCAATATAATACATGTACAAAGAAAATATGTATATTTATTTATTTATGCATTAAGTAATCTTTAAAAAAAAATGAAACTGAAAATCACTCATACAGATGAACATACATACATATACTCACAAACTCACACACAACTCGTCTACTCTTATATGATAAATTTACTTATTTAATTTAAATTTTATTCAAGAAAACTCAGTAATCCATTGAATTTGGTTTTCCAACATACAGGCTTTGTTTAGTTGTTAACCCCTTAAAATTACGTGATTTTGATAATTTTAACACTTGTAAGTTTATTTCGATCTTAATTTTAAGTCCGTTTCAATAAATACATTTATCTTTCTTCTTATCTTTTTAATTCAATTCAATTTTGTTCGAATTCAAAACCTAAAGTATTATCAATGCTTAAGCATCCCTATAGCTATGCTGTGCGAGAAGGCATGTGTCCTGCAGTGGCCCGTTATAGGCTGATGAAGATTAACCCTTTAACCACCACAATCATATAAATTCGACAAACTCAATAGATTTTCTATTGTGTCTAGAAATCCAGCGCTTAATAGGTTAATCATAATAATATCCATTGTTTGAGTTATCAACATGTAATAACTTTTATAATGTGCATTTCAGATTCCTTTAAAAACTTAGTCAATATCCCAATCGGGATTATAAGAAAGATAGCTCTCACGAAAACGTAACGTTATTTAGTGTTTTTACTCTGCAAAAATGTAAGTGCTCTGTTTGAAGTTAAACAACGCGTCTGAGAATTTTATTTTTGTCTATAATCATGTTTGAAGTTAAAAAGGTACACAGACTCCACGAGCCCATCAACCCGCAGTGAGTCTTGGCGTTCGAAACAAAAGAAAAAAGGTAAATTATCTTGTAAAAACGAAAAACGTTTTACAAAATTTTGTGCTATGCAAATCTGAGTAGGTATTTCAGTTTTAAGTGCGGTTTCAATTACTTTGAAACAATTTGCTTTCGGCTATATCCAGTGGTCGGTGTGTCGGTTTTCAAGGATTTATACCTTGTTGAGTAAAGGATTTTAAACAAAACAGAATTGTGTCGGGATTTAAGTTGTACTCGTATACAAATTGGTTTTGTTTTCGTTTTACTTTGCTTGGTATATATGTATATGTGTATACCGAGTACCAATTTTAAACCTATAAATATAGGTACTCGGTATACCGATTTCTAACTTGGTACTCATTATATTCATTCATCATCAGCTTATTAAACGTCCGCACCGAGGGGCACGAGCCTACCCGTAAAGGGTGATTAGGCCTTAGTCGTCCACGCGGGCCCAGTGCGGATTGGACGACTTCACACACATCCTTCGAATCTCTTAGCAGGCGTGCATGAAGGTTTCCTCACGATGTTTTCCTTCATCGTAAGAGCGTCGGACAACGTACATATATTTTCGAAAATACTAAAACACATTGGTACGTGTCGGGATTTGAACCTCAGCCCTCCTGGTAGGAAGGCGACAGTCCACATCATTGAGCCACCGACGCTCTTATATATTAGATTTGAAATTCAAAGCTAACTATAGTAAAGAACTTACGTGTTAAATTGTTCAATAAACCAGGTGGATATTTAGAATACAACAAAAATCTATATATAAGCGTCTTCAGAATGCTCGGTGCATTGTCAAGCTTGACATTCTATTCTATATCTATTTAAATTTTGTGCTAAATATTTTCCAATATACCCAATATCTTGTATTAAAATTGTACTATTCTATAATATATTGCTCATTTGACATTCTCAAAGTGATATAATCGTAATAATAAGTCGATTGGCATGTATTTACATTGAGAAGTAATGCATAAAATTTAATAGCTTAGGGAAAAATACGAGTATATTGATCCGAAGATTGTCATTTTTATTAAAAGAAAATGACGTCGTTACAATAAATGTCACAAGCCATTATGGTGTTTATAAAGGTGGTCTTCAATTTTGGCAACGTGACAAGTCTTAAATAAAATATGAGATTTAAGGTAAAGTGCTCTCTCTGAGTCGTTGAAAACAATATTTGTAACCATTTGACTGCCATCACATCAGACACTATACAAAATATTTGACAGTCACCACTGTTACTACTTTTAACTAGGTGGTAGACTCGATACTAAGTCGTCTAGGTAGGTGCCGCAATGCCAGATATCGTCCCATGAAACAGGAGTGTAATGTACTTTTTTATTCGGGATGAGGGCACTGTAGTGAAACAGACATGTTCATGCACACAATTGTTTGCACTGCCCGGGTATCGAACCCGGAACCCTTGGTGTTGCAGCCGGCGTCTCAACCGCAACACCAAATGGGTCGTCAAATTGTATAGGTATTAGAATGCTTATAGTAAAATTACCGGGTATAAGAAACCTAACATCTGTTGTCTCTGATGTCAGGTGCAGTGCGGCATTGACAGAGAATAATAACTGTCTATCAGTTGTTGGTCTCCTTCAATGCCGCTCTGTCATGGTCAGACGTATCACTTACTATCAGGTGAGCGTCTAATAGTAAGTAATTTTACTAGCTACAGTAAATTTACCGGGTATAAGAACACTCATCCCAAAACACAAAAGTGCATAACATTCCTGTTTCGAGGGACCTCTGGCACTGCGGTGGTACCTACCCAAACGATTCAGTATGGTGTTCACTACTTAGTGTTAATTGATTTTTATTATACCACCAATAATAAATTGAAAAAATTTGGTCTAGTACGAGTTGACTTGAGCACAATGAGATCCGTACCATTAACTAAGTACGCTATATTATTACGTTTTATTATAACTTCTCAATCTTTTCACAATATAGGTATTTGGCTTCTCTCCCTTCAACCTATTGCAGTCCACTGCTGGGACAGACATAGGTCTCTCCCATTTTGCGCCAGACATCCCGGTCCTCCGATTTTCTCATCCAGCTTCCACCAGCGACCTTTCGCAAGTCGTCGGTCGGAGGGCATCCTACGCCAAGACGCGGTCTCCACTCCAGAACTCGTCTGCACCAACGGCCATCGGTTCTGCGACATACGTAACCAGCCCACTGCCACTTCAACTTGCTGATCCGGTGGGCTATGTCGGTAACTTTAGTTCTCTTACGGATTAAATCATTTCTGATCTTATTCCTAAGAGAGACTCCAAGCATAGCTCGCTTCATTGCGCGTTGAGTAACTTTGAACTTATGAACCAATCCCCCGTACTTGGCTTGTGTAAAGTAAATTCATTGGTTAAGTTAATCTAAATCATTTTTACTACTTGAATTAAATGTTTTCTACGCTTATTGTTTCACATTCACCAATGCAATACTCGAATAACATCAGATAAGCCGTTTGCTCGTTTGCCTCCTTTAAGGCTTAACACAACACGACTCCATGTACGATTTCAGGTGGCTTGTACATAAATAAACATCTATTTACTTGAAGGTATTCGCTAGCTCGAAGTGAAATTGTAGCGATGCGGTAGGTCACCTCTTGAAAATTTTCTATGAATGTCAAACCTTTGATCTCGTGTAGAGCTAAATTTTCCATTTCCTGATAAAACATAAAAGGCATTTTTGTAGAATACGTTGAATATTCTGAAGGTGGTTCCAACTTCGAAATCTTATCGTCAAAATTTCACATATAAATCTTGTAAGCGTACACTTGTCGCTTTAGTCTTCATGTCAGGTTCAGTCGCAGAAGTAATAAAATATAAAGGATTTTTTTGAATCTTACAATACTGATACTTGAATTATTGATTAAAAACGAGAGCTCTCATTAGATTATTTTCCATTATCAACGCGTCAAATTAAAGGCAAATAACATTTTCCAACAATTATCTGAAGCAAATCCAATTATTCTTTTTTAAATTAAGCGAAAGTCTTGGTGTGAAATTGCATTCCTTTTAAATTGTATTTAGAAAATAGAGCTTGATAAAAACATACGATATTTTATTTAGAATTAATGATAAAAAAAATATTTTACGATAACTTTAATGCCATTAAGCAACTTGTATAGCATATAATATAAATCATACATTTGGATACTAACAACACTTATTAATCATGTATGTATTCAAGTAATGTACTTTGGTTGACAGAGTGGGATAAAACATATTTACCTCTTAACGGTGGGCGATGTGAAGTTTTGTTCTGAATGTGCAAGTAAGTGCGATAGAACGATGTAAGTAAAGTGTGCTCGTTCAGCAGGTAAATAGGATAAGACTTTGCCAAGTTTGAGAGCAAAAGAACGGGAGATTTACAGGATAAATAGATGACTTTGTCGTGAAACCGACGTATTCCAAGTAAACGACTTGTACTTGGCACTAGTTTGAAGATCGCTGCCGGCCGAAGGATCACTGTTTCACATCTATTTTGTAAAATTACGGATTATATTGATATAATAACTATTGTATGGAGTTTGATTTACTGAGAATCAATAATGCATGAATAAAGATTTGAGCTTGTATTTAATTTGTCAATTTTATAGTTTGCGCAGCAAGCCTTTGCGTTTCTTTAAAATTAAACATTAAAATAATTGTGTTGGTATCAGTATACTTATGGTGAAAGTACCGGATAAGAGACCTAACATTTGTTGTCTCGGGTGACGGCGCAGTGCGGCATTGATGAAGAATAATAACTGTTTATCAGTTGTTATTCAATCTCCTTCAATGCCGCTCTGTCATTTTCAAGCGTATCACTTATCATCAGGTGAGCGTCCTGACCGTCCCGTTCATTTCGTAACATAAAAAATATGCATGAAAATGACGCTGTCTTTTCGAATGAAGTTTGTGCAGGAATACGTTTACTAGACCCAAACTATCCAACTTGGTTAACATAACTTCGAGGGAGGCTTCCTAAGTTAATCGATTGGGCGGCATTCGGCAAGTTACGTCAACTCCTAATGTCAACGAATCCGCAATGCTTACAAACTAAACTCTTCCAGCAATGCATCCGAACCGTACTAGTTTACGCAGCTGAGACATAGGTACTGACTGCGGAATTGGTTCACAAGTTTTAAGTTTCTCAACGGGAAATGGAGCAAACTAAGCTGAAGATTTATCGCAGGGATAAAATCAGGTACGGTGTTATTCGTGACAGACCTAAAGTTACCGACATAGCTCGCCGGATCAGCAAGTTTAACTGGCAGTAGGGACGTATGTTGCTAAACCGTTGGTCGTAATAGCAGTCGAATTCTGGAGCGGTGATCGCGTTTTGGTAAGCTTAGCGTAAGACGCTCCTCTGACTCGATGAAACGACCACTTGCGGTCACTGGTGGAGGCTTGATAAGGATCGAAATATCTGACATAGAATGGGGGGACCTATGTCCAGCAGTAGACTTGGATAAGTTTAAAAGGTACATCATAGATCATATGATACACTTAAAAACTAACCTTAAATGTATGATTAAATGATACCTGTCCTAATTTATTAAAATATCAGTTACCTAAATATTATTAAAAATAGGATAACATTTGATTTTAAAAAATACGAGTTCTTTTGAAATCTCACAAAGTGTAAATTGGAACTTATTACACACTAACGAAATGTTAGTCTCATGTGTTTATTTTATATTTTAATCAATAACTTCTAATTCCCTACAATATTTAAACACTAAAACACACATCTTGATTGTGTAACCAAAAAAAGAACCCTATACAATTTTAAAATCTACATACGAGTACGCCTATGCAAATATTAATCCTCGTGGATTTCATTTGCTTACACTTTTTCCGCTGAGAACAATCTTTCGCGTAAGAAATGTTGTGACTGACTACGTCTTATGTTATATCTCGCAATATTACTAGTAAAAGAGAAGTATTGAAAGGTACTTTTTCCGTATAAAGACAAAATATTTCTCAAGCTACATTTAACCTTTAAAAAATAGCGTTCCGAAAATTCAAATACCGATACCTATGAATCCCACGCTAAGCCTGAATATTTCCGAGAAATTTGTCGGGGAAAAGTTTTCATAGAGGTGTGGAAATTCTCCAATTGTTAAGGCAAATTATATTATTATTACTTTACTTTAATGCAACAACTTCGTTATTTGATTTTGTGCGATTTGTAAAAAATACGAATTCAATGTAATTTTACTTTTACAAAATGTATTATATTCGAAGATTAAAATTATTAATCTTAACTGTTGCAAAACATAAGCCGATATCCCTTTGTAGCAAGTTGCACATCGGGTTATATACCTCTCTCTTCAACCTATCGCAGTCCACTGCTGGACTTGGTCTCCCCCATTTTGCGCCAGATATCCCGGTCCTCCACTTTCCTCATCCAGCCTCCACCAGCGACCTTTTGCAAGTCGTCGGTCCATCAGGCCGGAGGGCGTCCTACGCTACGCTTGCCAAGACGCGGTCTCCACTCCAGAACTCGTCTGCTCCAACGGCCATAGGTTCTGCGACATATGTGACCAGCCTACTGCCACTTCAACTTGCATATACCTATATATGTATAAAATAATAAATACGTTGTTTCAAATTTTTACAATCACTTCGTACTTTAAATTATGGCACTATTAAAGCGCCATATAAATCAATATCCACTGACATATATATATTTTTTGTAAATACATACATATCATACATATAAAACACATAGACCAATACAAACAGACATGTTTATGCACACAAATGTTTGTACTGCCCGAGGATCGAACCCGGAACCCTTGGTGTGGTAGTCAACTTCTCAACCGCTACACCAAATGGGTCGTCAATATAAAAAATAGTTCACGGAAACACGCCTCTACTAGACTTAGGTGGAATCAAACGTCAAGCGTTCAGATAATCCTAACTAAGTATTGCTGGTGGCAGTAACTTTGTTAAGTTTCGTGACAGATGTTGCATTTTCTTGCAACCCATCTGATTTGCATATGGTAATAAGCCTTGTAGCGCTTAATTTCATGTCAACTCTAAGTTTCAACAAGATTTCACGATTCCAATGGTTGAATACTTATTTTCGAGCAATAAGTGTCAGAAAAAAGCTTTTTTATGTTAGAAAGTGTACTGACAGGACGGTAAGGACGTTCACCTGATTTAAGTGACACCTGACCATTACAGAGGGTATTGGTGGAATCGCAGGCAGTTATTATTCTCCATCAATGCCGCACTGCACCCGTTACAAGACAGGTTACAGTGTCTCATCCCGAAACACAGAAGTGCAAAACACTTTTATATTATAATTTACAATATCTAGACCACTGCAGTGGTACCTAGAAGACTCAGTAAAGAGTCCACTACGTAGTAAACTATTTTTTATTTTTATGAAATAATCATTGACTATAAACATTTAGGACGTATCTCTTCATAAAAGCAGCCTTTAAACTAGCTTTAGCAATATCTTTCGGCCTTAAATTTCATGACATCGAAATAGGGCTCTAGGGATTTAACCAGTATCTTAAAGCGAGAACTTAGATCCTTTATGAGGGCATTCCAGCACTTTAACACTTAAGTATTGCCTACATATTTACGTACTAGGAGTAATGGTTGTAAAAGTTTTACTACCCGTAAATTTAGGGTGTTCGCTGCACAGTTTCGTTGTACACTCAGTTTTTATGTGTTGCAATTAAGTAAATATTACAACCATTTTCATACAACCTGATAACTGTTGTCTTTGTTAAAAGATATTTACGAAAGAGAAAAATGTGTGTTGTTAACTTTTTTTAAGGTTGCGAAGTGAACAGGAAGGTTAGGACGCTCACCTCATAGTAAGTTATACGCCTGACCATGACAGAGCGGCATTGAAGGGGACTGTTGAACAGTTATTATTCTACATCACAGCCGCACTGTGCCCGCCACGAGACAACAGTTGTTAGGTTATTTATACCCGGTAATTTCACTAGTTACAGTGCCCTCATCCCGAAACACAAAAGCATAGCACTCTTAATGCACGGGATGATATCTGGCACTGCGGTGGTAACTACCTAGTCGACTCAGTATCGAGTATACTACTAAGTAAACTTGTTACATTAAAATAATATGAGCGCTTGATTCTTTTCAGTAGACAATAAAAGAATCAGTCAGTGATACACATTCGTAAGTGTTCGTTATGACCTTAATTAAATATACAATTTGTATGAAATAATTTCTTTAAAGTAGGAATTTATAATAACCCATGGACGTATAAAAAGCTGTAGACGGAGTCTCTCTAACATCAAAAGTGTGTCGATTACCGGCCAGTTTTTGCATGCAAATTTACAAAATATTAAGACATTTGGCGCGCGTCTGTCAACAGAGCTGTAAATTAAGTAAGGAAAAAAAAAAAAAAAACATGAATGCATAAACTGCAGTGAATAAACGGAAAACAATCCAGAAATTACATGGCATCAGTAAATGAACAATGCGATTACATATTTTTAGTTTAAAACACTCAATGACTTTATACACAGGAGATGTCGTTTCAGGGACACATTTTGTGTATTAACTACTAAGCTTTTGCCTTCACTCGCGTAAGTAGTATTATTTTTCATCCCCTATTTTATCCACTTAGAGGTGGATTTTATCAAAACCCTTTCTTAAAGGATGTCTACGTCACAGTACTTATGTAAAGTCTTAGTCCGATTGGTTTAAAATTTACATAGTTTCATACAAATTTTCATCCCCTACTTTATCCCCTTCGGGATAGAATTCATCAAGATCCTTTCTTAATGGATGCCAACGTCATACCATCTAATAGCTGTCAAATTGCAGTCCGGTCCGTCCGTCCGCTGTGCGTTGATAGATCACTATGTCAGTCAGTCAGTCATCTTTAAGTTATATATAAATATTTAGATTACAGTCTCTCCGTATTTTTATAGGTCCGTGTACATACCATATAAAAATTACAACAATATTTGTTGATCAAATCCCGTAAAACCATTAAAATTTATAGTGACACGATTTTAAACTGTAACAGAGCGTCGGTGGCTCCTTGGTGTGGACTGTTGCCTTCCGATCTGGACGGTGCAGGTTCAAATCCCGCCACGAACGAACATCTTTTAAATTTTTCGAAATTATATGTACGTTTGTCCGACGCTCTTATGGTGAAGAAAAACATCATTAGGAAACCTGCGCACGCCTGCGTAGAGATTCAAAGGTTGGTTGGCGTGAAGTCGTCCAATCCACACTAGGCCCGCGTGGACGGCTAAGGTACAACCTTTACGGGTAGACACGTGCCCTTCGGTGGCGACATTTAATGAGCTGATGATGATGAGTAACAGTAAATATTTTTGTTCCAGATATGCACCATGGAAGACTACAACGAAACATTAGAGATGCTCATGAACTCCTCAGAGCCTTACCAGCCGTACTACGAACGCCCAGAGACGTATATTGTGCCGTTGATTTTTGCGCTTATATTCGTTATTGGCGTAGTCGGCAACGGCACACTAGTTGCCGTCTTTGTTCGTCATAAGGCAATGAGGAATGTACCTAACACGTAAGTAATTTAGCATTCAAATTCCATATTCGATTTTTTCTTCAACCATTTCAGTCTATTAAACAAAATCTATTTTTTTTATCTTCTATAGGCAGACATTTAAACGTTATCTCACCTGATGGTAAGTGATGATGCGGCCGAGGATGGATCAGCCTATTTACTCTTGCCTTGAAGACGGCCAGGTTGTAATGATCGGGGAACACAAGGATGCAAAGAGTTCCTTCATTTGCGGTGCGCATTAAGAACGAGACACCATAGCGAGCTGTGCGGATGTGTGGAATGTCTACCGCGTAAGGATGGAACGCTCGCCTCCATCTTGTATCCCGATGGTGAAAAGGGGCTGGTGGAATTAACTCGTGTAATCAATTAATTTATTTGCCAAAATACTCAGAAGTTGGTACATACTATTTAGCGATAAGGTATTTAGCCTGTGTGCAGGCATATAATATTAAAATATGTCAGTTGAATTTTTTGTTGAGTAAAATGAATCCTTCGGTATTCTCATCCATCTTCCGCCATTTGCTTGCCTAGACTAATTAAATAAATCAATAATAGATAAACTAGTGGCAAATAATAGCCAATTTCTAATGTGATGATTTAACTACTTCTTTACTTAAACAAATCGTTACAGTCTCTTTAGATTCGTTTTACTGAAAATAAGCGTTTTATCATAATCTTCACCTTTTGCATGTGGGTTGAAGATAGTAGTAGTATTTAAATAAATACGCGATTGCACTTACAAAACTGCTTTATTAAGTGCGTCGCAAAAACCAAAGAAATAATTTAACCTTTTTTAATACTATTCAATTCAAAGCGATATATTTTTGCTGGAATATATAAGTTATAATAGTCAAAGCGAAACTGCGACTACAAGCCAGTGATACAGCGATATCTGTGTTCAGTGTTAACTAGTGATTTAAAGTGTACTTGTGTAAATTCTACGCCATCGTCAAGTGTTGTATAATAGTGTTTATTTATGATTATTTTACGTGCGTAAATTGATTAATTAGTGAGTGTGTCAGTGTTTTACGTGTTGTGTGCAGTTTCTAGTGGTGTGTTAAATAATTTATCCAAGAATCCCCTGCTCGTAACAATATTTTTCTTACTATGAAATAAATGTATCATCAGTTATTTAAATAGCCTCAAATATAGCAAGAAACTTGTACAGTGATTAGTCCTGTACCAAAAGACCTTTAATCTTAGTTATTTACGCACAAAGATGTAATAAAAAAACTGCCCATTCAAGTTCACGACCTTAACATTCACGTTGTGCGGCTGTGTGAAAAGCTGCAAAACACTTCGTGCAGACCCCAGCAAGTTCAACTCGTTATAATTAAGTGGATGGCTCAGTGCCAACTATGAAGTGACAATCAATGATCTACCTAAGTCTAGAATATACGAAGGAAAAGCGTGTTTCTGTTTTCTAATAGATTATGAGTAAAATTTTTGTAGGTATTGATATTTAAAAACTACGAATAAGTATATGAAATAAAAGGAAGAGATAAATGATACGCTTGACCATAAAAATGCAGCGTTGAAGCAAATTAATAACAGTAAACTGTCCTGCGCCCGACACCCAAGACGACAGATGTGACGACGGTCTTTTATACCCGGCAATTTTACTAGCTACATTTCCCTCGTTCCAAAATGCAGAGGTCTAAAACATTCCTATTTCACGGAACGATATCTGGCAATACAGTGGCTACCTAGACTCAGTTCCGAGTCTACCGCCTAGTACTGATATTATATATGCTACGTTGAAGATTAAATAAAGATCTAAGATAATATTAAAGAAAGAAAGAAAAAATCTTTATTCAAATAAATCTTTTACGGATACTTTTGAATCGTCAATTGTTATTATTATCATATTAATTTGTGACTCTACCACCAGTACGGAATAAGTAGGATCGTCGAGAAGAGCCGGCAAGAAACTCGAGTTACTCTTTTAATCTTTTTATATCAGTGGTTACAGTTTTGTCATTTACCTTGCAATATACAATGCTTCTTTTGTGTTTTAGAGTTGTGAAACTACTTTTGTTTAGTGTTGCAACTCTTTGGAGAATATTATTTACTTTTGAACAAACTCTATTTGTAAACAACATGACATTTTCATTTATTAATTATCCTTTTTTTTTTGTAAATACAAATACATGTTTTGGTCTGGGTATTTTACCTAGACCAATACAAACAGATTTGTTCGTGCACACAAATGTTCGTACAGCCCGGGGATCGAACCCAGAACCCTTAGTGTAATAGCCGTTGTCTCAACTATTACCACATGAGTCGTCAAAGCCAAAATTTTGTTTCACAATTATTTTTCCTATTGCTCAATATACACTCCAAGAAATGGCTCTAACACTTAAAGGTCATAAAACGTAATAGCCAGTATTAAAAAGATTTGCCAATGACGGCTTTTTTACATAATAAAGACTTTAACGACCCATTTGTGTGTAAGAGACATCGGGTACTACACCAAGGGTTCCTGGTTTGATTCCGGGCAGTACAAACATTTGTGTGTATGAACATGTCCATTTGTATTGGTCTAGGTGTCTCTATGTATAATATGCATGTATTTATAAAATTAAACGTATGTTAATTCATCGTTTAGTACTACTAGATGGCCATGAATGTCAGTGGATATGACTACAGTCATTGCTATGTCATTATTTTATTTTCATTTATATTTTGTTAGTACCGTTACCAAATTGTGAACAATATCTCGCTTACACTGATTGTAAGCAAGCAGATTAACTTGAATTCAAAAAGCTTAAGTAAATTACAACATAAAATAAGTCGCTTTTTGTCCTATGTGCGCTTAATTTTTTTAAAACTACGCAACGGATTTCGATGCATTTTTTTAATAGACAGTGTTTCAAGAGGAATGTTTGTATGTATAATAACATCCGTTAAATAGTGGAGAAATACTGTTATTTTTGAGGTTTCGAATGTGATGTCGTAAATAATAACATTACCTACCTTAACCTTGCAAACGCACGCCCTAGGAGATTTATCAAAATAATGTTTTTAAATACAACGTTCACAGCCTTTCTGCAGTGTATTTAGTTTATTATAATCCCACGCACAATGGACTAAGTGCGGAAACCGAACCCCGTAACATAGAACATACTATCATTATAATTAGGAATATCGCGGAATATGATTAAGTGCACGGTTTTACCGTACAGTACGTAAACTAAAACAAAAAATAAATCTACGCGGATAGACAGGTGGCAGTTTGCCGTACCTTAGTGGAAAAGTTAAAATGGCATAATACCACAGACATCAGAATATACATTAGACTGGACAAGCCGCCAAGTTTATACGCAGTCCCAGTGTCGCAATTTCTTTTCGGTTCTTACTTGTGAAAAGTTATTATATTTCTTGGCAAATTTACTGATTCATTGCGATAATGGCATGTTACAATTGCACAGGATGGCATTTTGGAAAAAAAACGGTAATTTCTTCTAATATTCGTGCGTCTTGACTCGTCTCACAGAGCGTAAACTGGTAGCCAGTGTATGCTCGTTGAGCTTACAGTTGTCGCACTTTAAACGCGGCTTGCCCCATCTCCTGTATTGGGAAATCTGTGCACAATACGCTATGTTTCATTCTATAGACAAAGAGTTTTAGGCACTGTATATTTATGTCTGTGATTTAAACAATGTGAAGCGAAGTTGTGCAATTCACTGCCGTTGTTTGTATTTTCTGAAAATTATAACCTGGAAGCTTAAAATCGAGAGTAATTAGTTTTTATTAGGTAACGCGACCTTTCTAGGAACTTTTCGTCACTTGATATCAGGCAAGGAGTTCATATAATCTCGAATATATTTTTTGTTTTGAACAGGACGTTCACCTGATGGTAAGTGATACCCCTGACCATGACAGAGCGGCATTCAAGGAGACCAACAACTGATAAACAATTATTATCTTTCATCAATGCCGCACTGCACCCTTCACCTGAACTACAGATGTTAGGTCTCTCATACCGTTAATGTCGGGAGTGAGTAGCTAGAGCTATATGCTCGGGGTGAAAATGTCTAATGGCGTAATAACGAGGAAACCTGCGTGTGACTTGCATAGTTAATCGCGATGGTGAAATCGGTGCCACACCTCTCGACTCCCCTAGCACCGAGTGTCCATGTTGTCCCCTGTCGCCTCACTGCAGGCGACCATTAGGGAGCCCATAGTTTAATGGCAGGCGTCCGTAGTCTCACCCATAGCCCAGTTAACCAGTCCACCAAAACCTGCTGTTGCTTCGCCCCACCCATGCCTTCCAAAGGACCGGGCCACTATTTGGACCGTGAATCTAAAGGATTTCGAAAACATAATAATATAATGGTTTATTGCTCTCATAACACATCGTTACAATGGTTGGTTTATAAGTTTATAACAGTAGGCATAGTTAGTAATGCTAGCAAAAGGAAGCACTTCAGCGGATACTGGCCCGGTAACAGGAAACTAGTCAGCGTTAAATAAATAATAAATATCCACTGACATACACACAACACCATCTAGGCCCAAGTTAAGTGTGAAGCTTGAAATACGGGTAATATACAACTGATAAACATACTACATTTTCTGTTACTAAATAAATATTCACTGACATTCACACCTGCGAGTGTCGTTTAGCCCTAAACTAGCTTTAGTTGAAACTAAACAAAGGATAAACATACTTATTTACTGTTTTTTTTTTCTAAAAAATACATATTATACATAGAAAACACCCAGACCAATACAAATAGACGTGTTCATGCACGCAAATATGTACTGCCGGGGATCGAACCCGGAACCCTATGTGTAGTAGCCGATGTCAACAAAATCGCCTCTCAATATCTAAAATAGACTGCTTCCATTTTCAGAATTCAAATTCCGTAAATACAAAATGATTGCTGCAACTCGCTTCAATAAAATCCACCAAGTATTACGCTTGAGTCTGCGTAACTTGAGTTTATTCCAATGTTATGAATGGGTTTCGAATCAGATAGCAACGGTGATTAGATGAGTCCAATTTATACACAATTTACAAGGGAAACTAAACTAATGCCAGAAAATACTTTGAAATAGACATTTTATATTTAGATTTGTAAGATCGATTCTAAAATGTTTTATCTTACATTACGGAAGAGTTTTGTATACAGTATTAGGATACAATAGTTACTGCAAAGTCATCAAAAAATTGGGGTTTTTTAATAAAATAAAATTATTTGTTGTAACCAATGATATTATGTATATAATAAAGGTAGATACGCCACCCGTGCATTAAAAACGAACCGCCAGAGAATACAGTTGTAGGCTCTTTGTTTAGGTAAATGTACGCTCATTCGAAATATGTGTATGTGTGCTGTCACTGCATTCGGAAAACTTTTTTCGATTGTTTTGTGAGCATATCACGAATCTGTACTTTTTACATCATTACTTGTAACACGTTATTTACACACACACAAATGCTTGCACTGCCCGGGATCGAACCAGGAGCCCTTGGTGGAAAGCCGACGTTTCAACCATTACACCATACGGGTCGTTATGGGATCTTATAACTTGATTGACAGTTATCAAATGTTTTGATGAGTCTCGTGTTATTAAACCCTTCAACTGTCAGATGCGATACCGTGTTTAGTATTTTTTGCATGAACGGCAAAAATAATCTTGATATTAGTCTGTATTTGTCAGACCATGAAATTGACATTTGGCAAGCACACAAAGATAAGTCACGGTTTATTACCATCGCTACACCATTAGTGGTATGACTCAGGGCTGTTTTTTTAAAGACATCTTTTCAAGAACGCTAATTACACCTAAAGGCGTCAGTATCAATGTGTCTCGATTCCTGGCGTTTAAGTTTTTTTTAAATATAGACAAGGATTAAAAGAGAAATTACCTAATAAATTCGTTTTGTTAGGTGCTTATCCTAATGGAAAAATGTGACTATAGGAATTATTCAGTCTATTTTTTCAAGTAATAAACAACCAACCCCTGAATGGCAACTGTCACCAATAATTATCATTATTACATACCAAAACATCCACTGGTGAACGAAGGCCTCCCCTAATGATCTCCACGCAGATCTTTCCATAATAGTTGGTATTTACTAAGCAGATAAATCTGCTTAGTAAAGGAAATTAAAAGGATAATCAGTGCAGTAGCTAACTTTGACGAAATGATGCTTAGGTTAAGACGACCTTTTTGTTGTAATGGTTGAGACGTTGACCAAGGGCTTTTTCCTGGGCAGTACCAAATATTGTGTGCATGAATATGTCTGTTTGTATTGGTCTAGGTGTTTTATATATATAATATGTATGTATTTATAACAAAGTATATACGCTTATGTATCCGTTGTTAAGTACCCATATTACAGGCTAAATATTTAGTTTGGGACTAAATGGCGCTGTGGGAATATCAGTAGATATTAATTTATTTAAGTAACAATATTAATTTTGACGTTAATCAACGTTATGAAAATCGTAATTGAAACACGTACATGGAGAAAATCCAACTTGAGATTGAGACACTTGAGCAGATTACTTTATACATAGTGTCCCATAGATAATGTACTTTAATCCAATCCTATTATATACCAAGAAGTATAATCATTGCAACCATAATTCACTGGCAATATTTCTATGACTGAAGATAATGTTACCCTCTCATAAATCACTTACATATTTAACATCAGCAAAGGCATGTTAGTAATCTAAAAACATATAACTCAAAGGTGACTGACTGACTGTTTTATTAATTCTACCACGAAGAGGATACAATAACGGATCAAAGTTTGTATGAAACTTTTATAATTTTAAACCGATCGGGCTGAGACTTTGCACGCACAAAGCTACTAAGACGTAGGCATCTTTTAATAAAGGATTTTGATAAATTCCAACCCTGAGGGGAAAAAATAGGGGATAAAACTATACTGAATTTATTCTTAAGGCAACCGTATTCGCGGGCAAAAGCTAGCAATGTATAATGCAATGTCTAATTAGCTAATAATGATGGTCACGTACTTTATCAGGTATCTCTTGAGACAGGGATGAAGTGCCTCATAAGCAAATTTTGAGAGGCAATTTATTTGAATGCTGGTCGCAAATGCTTTGCTTTATGCGTAGGTAATGATGATAAATCAAGATTTATCGTAAAGATCCCTATGAATATATCACTCACAAGTAAACTGTTCGAACCACAGTTGACCTTTACTAAGTAGCTAGTACACTTCTACAAAGTAATCAATGCATGTGTGTTTGCAAGTATTTGTTACTTGTTATAGAGTTGTGTGGCGTGTTATTGGAAAGTTCGTCAGTTCTGCAGTGGCAGAGTTTATGTTATGAAGTAAACATGACGGTCAGGACGCTCACTTGGTATGTGATATGCCTCAGTTTGTATGGTAGCGGTATTGAAGGAGACCAACAACTGATAGACAGTTATTTTTCTCTATCAATGCCGCACCGCGCCCGACACCCGAGACAACAGATGTTAGGTCTCTTATATCCGGTGATTTCACTAGCTACAGTGCCCTCATCCCGAAACACAGAAAGGCAAAACGTTCCTATTTCACGGGACGATAACTGGCACTACGATGGTACCTACTTAGACGACTAGTATCGAGTCTACCACCTAGTAAACGTAATGTAGTAATGATGATGAAGAATTTTGTTATTATATTATAACATTGTCAAATTCCATTTTTACATTCAGCACTATTCACTATTATTTCACGCGCGTCCTACCCGTGCTAACATACCAGCTGAGACATGGACACTGACTGCGGGATTGGATCACAAGTTCAAAGTCACTCAACGCGCAAATGAGCGAGTTATGCTTGGAGTCTCTCTTAGGGATAAGATCAGAAATGATTTAATCCGTAAGAGAACTAAAGTTACCGACATAGCCCTCCGGATCAGCAAGTTGAAGTGGCAGTGGGCTGGTCACGTATGTCGCCGAACCGATGGCCGTTGGAGCAGACGAGTTCTATGTAGAGTGGAGACCGCGTCTTGGCAAGCGTAGCGTAGGACGCCCTCCTGCCCGATGGACCGACGACTTGCGAAAGGTCGCTGGTAGAAGCTGGATGAGAAAAGCGGAGGACCGAGATATCTGGCGCAAAATGGGGGAGACCTATGTCCAGCAGTGGACTGCGATAGGTTGAATAGAAAGATGGATAGAAATTAATCTTTATTTTCTTACTTGTCTATACTATACTACTTCTCATTCCTTAAAGAATATATGTGTGCTAAAATTTTGCAAGTTTAAGTACTTTTCGCGTAAAAGCGTAGCGTACCTTTGTATAACATCCATTCAAATTTATAATATTGGAAGGGTTTAACCTGTCGTATTCAATTAAACGAGTACTAAAACAAATTTTTTATTTTATTTATTTATTTTATTTATTTATTTGATACACAAAACAGCATTACAGTAAATACAATTTAAACATTGAATGTGGTTTAGAGGTTTCTGGGAGTACTGCAACACCACAAGCATGTGTATACAGCATGATTATCGAAACCAGTATAATACATAATGAAAGGAAATTGTGCAAAGCTAAGTTATAAAAGTTGATATAACTGCTAACAGATTAACAATATACATTAATAATTATAATATAATACAATTTAATTTATAATCCTAATTATAGAGCTCTTCCATTTGGTGACAGTCGAATTGCAGATGTCAGGAGCCTCGGTATCATTTTGTGAGAGGCAGTTTATTCCGACATATTCTGTTTAAGGGGTTATGAAATGATACATTGTTATTGCACAGGGACACAGTGAACAGTCGATCAAGCCTTGAAGATCGATTAGGGACTCGAATACATATATCAGACACCAGAGTGGTGGACATAATAGAGTTAAGATTTTATGTAGGCAGCTTAGATCATGAAGTTTACGACGCGCTTTCAGGTTTTCATCTTGAAGTGACGAAGGCGGCACTCATATGACGTAAGCTCACGTTTCAGTCCCGACCTAATACCTAACACTCTGAGGAATCGTCTCTGAACTGACTCAAGCATTTCAGTATATTGATTATACTGTGGCGACCATACAACACATGCATACTCGAGTTGACTGAGAACCAGGGACTTGTAGAGCAGCAAGAGACTGTTTGCAGAACTAAATTCTTTGGTAGCCCTGCATATGAAACCAACCAATCTGTTACATTTATTTTTAATATACTCGTAATGATAAAAAACTCATTTTCGAGTCGAAAACAACACCTAGGTCGCGTATAACATTTTTTCGTTCTAAGAATGTGCTATCGATTTTGTAGTCAAATAAGATGGGAGTTTTGATACGTGTAAAAGATATGACAGAACATTTATGGATACTGAGGCTCATACCGTTTGCTTTACACCAATCTACCAATGTATTAAGATCATTCTGCAAAATGATACAGTCACGAACAGTTCGTACTTTGCCGAATATCTTAAGGTCGTCCGCAAAGAGAAGAGTCATGCTACTGAGTTTGGTGACAAGGTCGTTAATGTAAGCAACGAACAGAAGAGGTCCAAGGTGCGAGCCCTGAGAACGCCAGAGGGTATTGACACTGGCTGAGAGCAAAAACCCTTTAGAGCAACTAGCTGGCTACGTTTCGAAATATAAGAGTTGATCCATCGTAACAATGAGCCATGAACACCATGGCGTCCAACTTGCTAATTAACAGCCCGTGGCTGACTCTATCGAAAGCCTTCTGAAAATCAGTGTATTGCGTCAACTTGTCCGCGGTCATTAAATACCTTACAAATAAAATCTGAATATTCTATAAGTTACTAACAGTGACTTTCCTTGATAAATCCATGTTGTTGTTCGCATATATGCGGGTAAGATGGTGATAGAGGTGATCGTAAACTAATGACTCCAGTATTTTAGCAAAACAGGATAAAATACTTATCGGCCTGTAATTAGAACAATCACTCGTGTCACCCGATTTGTGAATGGGTACAATGTGAGCTAATTTCCAAGCACTCGGGAAAACACCGGATTGTAAAGATTTATTAAAAATTAAAAGCAATGGTTCTGCTAGCGCTGTTGCACAACTTTTTACAAAACACGGGGGAATACCATCTGGGCCCGCTCCTTTGTTTGAGTCCAGCGCGCTTAGTTTTTTTAAAATGTCCTCTTGAGAGATATTTATTGAGAAAATAGTGTAATTAATAGGGTCATTATTGTAACAGTCACCTGTCACGTGACTATCTTGTTCAAAAACAGATGAAAAATACTCTGAAAAGAGCTCTGCCGCCGCCTCACCCCCAGTTGCAGATTTATCCCCGAACACAACGGTCTCTGGGATGCTGTTGTTATTTCTTTTATTTTTAACAAAGGAAAAGAAAAGCTTTGTGGACTCTGCAAGAGACTGTTCAACATTACATACGTAGGAACGATAGCAGTTTTGCATCAATATCTTAGATCTAGACCGCAGTAGGCGAAACTCATCAAGGTCTCGTGGATTATTAAACTTTTTATATCTTTTATGTATCCGGTTTTTCTCCTCGATACACGCTATAAGAGGCCCAGAAAACCAGATTGGATAACTTGAGCGGTGTCCTATTCGTTTTAACGGTGTATTATCATTAATTATCTGATTTAGTATTTCATAAAATAATTCTACATCAAGGTTCACGTCACTATGATTCAAAACGTCAGTCCAGATGATATTATTCAATTGTAAGATACAATTTAGAGTATCACACTTACGAAAGTTAGGGACTGTTACAGATTTTTTTGACATATTCTTGAATTTTAAGTCCATTGTAATATCAATCTCAATTGCCGGGTGGTGGCGGTCAGGCGTAGACAATGGGGAGCACTCAGTTAATGCAACATTACTTAAGTCAGTCATAAAAAGGTCTAAGATCCGACTATTACTATTAAGTACATAATTGTACTGAGACAGACCACCCAACTCCATCATACCAACAAAGATGATTTGGAATCATAGGGTTTGCTAGGACTAAGACGTGGGAGAGATTTATCAAGTAAAGACCAAGTCAAACCAGGTACGTTAAAATCTCCAAGAACAATTGTCTTCGAGTTACCATAACTTGGGTTTATAAGAGTGCTACAACACTTGTTATAAAATGTCTCACATTGGGTGATATGGAGATCCGGAGGCAAATAAACCAGATATATATTGAGACGAGTACCACGCGACCCGCTACTATCACCTATTGATACCCAAATGTCCTCCAAATGGCTTTCCAATTCAGGGTGCCTAACTGCACATATACTCTTTTTAAGTGCCAACAGCACACCCCCTCCAGAACGTTTCATCGAGCTTGATGATTCACGATCCCTTCGATGTACAATGTACCTGTCATCTACAAATTCGCTGTCAGAAAAAGAGCTATCTAAATTGGTTTCACAAAGACATATAATGTCGTAATTTTCATTCAGGATGTTAGTATATAAATGATTTAATTTACTCCTAATACGATTTACATTTTGGTAGAATATTTTCATTAAAAAACCAATAACTTATGACTTAATAACATGACAAAGGTAACAGATAAAAGGTGCACATACATATACACAACAAAATACATTACAATACAAACTACTACAAAATCAACTTGTTTAAACTAATCATATCCTTAATGTATACAGCGGCAAAAGTATCGTCTTTTCTGACGTATACACGGCCAAATTTCACCCATACGTACTTATAGCCCTTTTCTTTAGCTAGTTTACGTGCGGCTGAGTGAAGCTCTTTAATTGGTTTGGAAAGATGTTCCGAAACAAAGATGAGTCTCTTATCAACCGTGAGGCCCAATTGTGCTGAATTAAGAAGATCTTTAGGGTTATTGTTATTGTACCGTTTTACTCCAGATAATATAGTATCCCTCATACGTTCTGACGGGAGTGTCACCAAGATACTACGCGGTCTATCGGACTTCGGATTCAGTCGCGCGATTCGTCGCGGCATGAATGAATATCGGCGACCGGCATAGGCACCTTAATGAGTTCACACAACTTACGAAAAATTTGGGCCAAGTTCTCATTACGTCGCTCGGGAACACACTGAATTTCGAGGTTGCAGCTTCTGGATATTTTTTCAACCTGTGAGAGCCGAATTTCAAGTTTGGCCATGTCAGACTCAAGCCGAGACTTCTGCGTCTCAAGCTCAGTGATTCTATTGTTAGCCTGAGAAATATATTTCTTTAAATCAGTCTGCTCTCCGCTTAAAAAATCCGTTGTCGCAGTGAATTCCTGTTTCAGAGTGTCCGTAGCGACTTTTAATTGGGACTTAACCTTGTCCTGAATCTCCTGGGACAATGTAGCTCTGATGCTGTCTAGCTTCAAGTCAATTAAATAGCTAAACTGTCTCATGGTTATCGTTGCTTCAGGCTCTAAAACGGGCTCACCCACCCTCTTAGATTCGGCGGAAAATGTTGATATATTAATTAGCGACTCATCACATGACATGTTGACCTGTTGTGTTCTGAATCTGCAGCAGGGAGACTAGAAGAACCCACTGACCCCGACGTGTTTTGTAGTCTGTAGGGCGAGCTAACGGGTGTGTCGTCATTTCTAGTCCGACGTGTGATTTTACGCAAGTCACAGAGCCACGATTTCGTCAAATTTTTGCTGTTAGATTTATAAAATGATGGGGACAGATTTAAACATTGAAAATGATAGCATCCTTTACACGCCACGCATCTCAATAAGTCAGATTGACCAATGGATTGCATACATCCCAGGCACTTCATTTCTATATTTTTAATTAGTTTAGAGCGCTATTCTAAAGTAATTCTTCGTACAAACAGTTAAAAGTATTCACAGTATACGCACAGGCAATTGCCATGCGATTCTGACTCGATACGCAGTTCGTAGATGCGCTGTCAAACATAAACAAGAATAGCTTACCGATACTGGCAAAGCAAGAGTAAGTGCGATAGCAATCGTAGGCGCAAACAGGTGAACGAAGAAAACCGGTCGGAGTCCTTGAACGCGTACCTGAGCGACGAAATCAGTTTTGCATTCAATGTTTTTAGGCAGCGAACAGCAATATTTCTTCTTATAGTTCACACTTTATCAGCTGCAAGTGTAAACTAATAACACCAGAACACAGCACTCAAACTCAGCAACTCATATATACAACTTTTACGTGTATAACTACAGTTTAAAAGACGAACAGAATTAAATACGGGAGTTAGTATGAAAACGTTGTTCACACGACGGCGCCGTGCCGATGTTGAAATGTATCAAATTTCCTTAAAAAATTTGAGAATTTTCCTCATTTCTACGAAAACTACTTTCCATAAATAACTCCGGCGTTTCCAGGCAAAGCATGGGATTTAATAGGTCATGGTATTTCAATAATCGAAACGCTATCTCTGTAAGCAGCTAAAGGAATTTCGTCAACTTACGGATAGAGCACCATTAAATGATATACTACTATTCGTAATATCGCGTACGTGTTTTCCATGCGACGTAGTCTGTCACTATATTTCTTACGTGAAGGTATTGTTCGTAACGGGAAAATGTAAAAGCAACAGATTTTGCACGAGGCTTAGAATTCAATTGGCGTTGATATAATTGTAATTTCTTTCCAAGGGGTAAACATTTTTTTAAATACATTACAAAGAATTTCACTCAGCAGAGGCCCTGACACGCAAATGAATGCCTGGACGCTGATTTTTTAATGAAACCCTTTGTGTACAGTATTACAAAAATATCATAGTAATATCGTAATATATTAACAAAATCAAAACATTTGAATTATAATAAACCGAATCAGATATTATAAGTAATTTCTGGTGTTATATAGAGTAACAAAAGCTACTTATGTATATCACGGTGATGAAGTTACTGGCACACATTATTTTAATGCATTCTTACCAAGATTGATCATTGAATTTTTTTCTCAAATTATCAAACTCTGTAATATTACGGAAAAAATATACATCAAAAGCCCCCAAATCTAACTTCAAATTAACGCAAAACAACTTGTGATGTGTTGGTTTCACAGAGGCATCTGTTTAAAATGTAAATCCCCGTTCTTTTGCTCTTAAACTTGGCAAAGTCTTATCCTATTTGCTTGCTGAACGAGCACACTATACTTTCACCATTCCATCGTACTTGCGCATTCAGAACAAAACTTGGCATCTCCCACCGTTAAAAGCGGCAAATACGTTTTATTCCACACCACAAAACAAAGATAAAACCTTGAATACACATTTAAGTCTAGATCGTATTCAAATGTATTCTTCCGATGTATTGCTATTAATATTTCGCTTTATTAAAATTTGAACGAATAAATTCTTACTTGCCGCATAATGTTTGAGAATTACAATTGATTGAATCGGAATAAAGTTCGAGCAATGAATCACAAATAAGGTTTCCCAACTTAAAATTCAAATAAAAATGTGTTTATTAGGTAGGGAAAATGTTTGCTAAAAGGAAGTTGTCAGTTGTTCGTAATAAATAAAGGAACATTTGGTTCTTAAGGTAATAGTATTTATTTTGTTCCAAAGAGAAGTTATAATTATTATACTAATAACTGACTGAGCCGTCGGTGGCTCAATGGTGTGGACTGTCGCCCTCCTACCGGGAGGGCTGAAGTTCAAATCCCGCCACGTACCAATGTATTTTCGAATTTTCGAAAAACATATGTACGTTATCCGACGCTCTTAAGGTGAAAGAAAACATCGTGAGGAAACCTGCGCACGCCTGCGACGAGATTCAAAGGTTGTGCGTAAAGTCGTCCAATCGGCACTGGGCTCGCGGGGACGACTAAGGCCTAATCACCCTATACGGGTAGGCTCGTGCCCCTCAGTGGGCACGTTTAATGAGCTGATGATGATTAAGTGACTAATAAATTGACTGAAGATTATTACAAAAAAAAACAATCAAAAATTATTAATGAAGTATTTTAAAAAATAGCATTAGCCAATATCCCCCTGTCAGTTTCCTTGATAAACATAAAGACATGTTTTTTAAATAAGGTCTCTAAAATCGGAACTGTATCACTTGATTAATAGCATCTTAGAACGTTTAATCAGAAAACTATTTTAGAACAAAGATTGCCATTGAATAATTCCATAATTGAAAGATTTATGATGAGACTGAACTTATTTTGAATTGTAAAGCTAAATACACAAAGCCTGTTATTAGAGTGCATTGATTGGGGACACTAAATAATTATTTATTCGTATTTTCACAAATATGTTTCAAACTATTATGTATACTTAAGCTATACATATTTTGACGACCCATTTGGTGTTGCGGTTGAGACGTTGACTGCAACACCAAGGGTTCCGGGTTCGATCCCCGGGCAGTACAAACATTTGTGTGCATGAACATGTCTGTTTATAATGGTCTGGGTGTTTTTATGTATAATATGTTTACAAAAACTAAAATGTATATAAGTATTTATCCGTTGTTTAGTACCCATAATCCAGGCTTCACGCTTAACTTGGGGCTAGATGGCGCTGAGTGAATGTCAGTGGATATTTATTATTATTATTATTTTTGGTATCATAAAGAAAATACGAAACAATAAAATATAATCCTTTTTGGCTTTATTTAAAATTGTCTTTTTTTTTTCAGATACATCCTATCACTGGCGCTCGCAGATCTACTCGTTATTATAACGTGTGTGCCCTTTACTTCAATTGTGTACACCGTGGAATCCTGGCCTTGGGGAGACACGGTGTGCCGTGTGTCAGAAGCAGCCAAGGACGTCAGCATTGGCGTATCCGTTTTCACACTGACAGCCCTTTCTGCTGACAGATACTTCGCGATTGTCGATCCACTGAGGAAATTGCATGCCACTGGTGAGTTTTTCGTTTATAAATGACGTTGTGCTGTTAGTTTTTTTCGTTACAAACTTGACTAAGTATAGATACTTTTGCTGTGAATAACTTTCAGTGAAATAGATAAGATACAGGTGTGAAAATAGATTTAAAATTTAAACGTACATAGCTGACTAATTTTTGAAGACATATTTTTTTACAAATGACATCTAGTTAAGGCGTACGGCCGCCATTTTACCTGAAGTTAAGCAAAAATGCGATCAAAGATGGATCATGCCAAGATAGGAGCCTGTTCACTCTTGCCTTGAAAACGCCCAGATCAGTGATTTCCAAAATTGGATGAAATAAGAGAATTTGTCGTCATTATTGTTTACTGATTCGGGTTAATTGTTGCTTATATAGTGACGTGAGGAATCTCTTTTCTGAAAATTTAAGAGCTACATGTACCTTTGTTCTTCCTCTAAAATTATTGAATAGTACATTTTATAATTTATTTATTTACCAAAATAGGAAATTGTGTTAACTTTCTAGATGTATAATGATCAATATTTAACATCACATAGCCAAAAACGGAACTGATAGTTAAACATTTCCTTTCCCTTCCCGTCACCTTGACTAAAGTAAAATCCCTTTATTGATAGCTTGCAGTAAATTATATCATATTCTTAGCTAGGGTAATTTATTAATTTGTCATAAACTCGAGCCAACCCCGAACTCTGATGTCAAGATGAGGTCAAGAAGATCTTGCACTATCTAATATTCAAATATTTGACGACCCATCTGGTGTAATGGTCGAGACGTCGGCTGCTACACTAACGGGTTCCCCGGGCAGTACAAACATTTGTGTGCATGAACATGTCTGTTTGTAATGGTCTGGGTGTTTTCTATGTATAATATATATGTATTTAAAAAATGTATATAAGTATGTTTATTACCCATAATACTTCACGCTTAACTTGGGGCTAGATGGCGTTGTGAGAATGTCAGTGGATATAAAAAGAATAAGGCGACCCAAAATTTACATCATAATGTATTCTCATCAGAATTTTCTGGTTACCCCAAAACCTTGATGATAACAACTTAAACGTGTAAATCAAATGTGAAAATCATGGTAATTGACTACGAGTATAATGTATGCAGTCATAATGAAATCGGGCACGTGCTGGGAAACGGCAGGGAGTCAACTTACGAGGTATATATTAAACTCCCAAAAAATCGTTTAAAAGTTATACCCTACGAAAATTACCCTTATTCGAGAAAGGTTTTCAATATTTTATAACATACTTTTTATGGCACATTTTCAAGAATGTTACGTAAGCAATTTTCGCATTGGAATTTTTAGTTATTTTAATATCATGGCGGGTTACGGTACAATATGTAGAAAAGTTATGACGTGAGAAAGTGTGGAGGAGGCAATAGTCCAGCAATAGATTTTAAGACTCTGGAAACAAATTTTTGTTTGCAGTTTTTCAAATTACTTAAGGGACAACATCTTTTTCGCATGTTCTTTAAAATATTTTTTATAGATTTTGATACCTTATTATGTTTTTGTATAACAGTTATACCATTGCGTGATGCCTCCGCGCTGTATCGATGTATTTTACGTAGACCTTTTGGGCATCAAATCAAACCAACGTCTCTAGCCAAGTCTAGGCTATCCGGTTCTGATGATTTACTCTATTTATCAATGAAGTATTCAATCGAAATCGGGGCTATATTATATACGAATTAATAAGATTATAGCTTCATAAAAATAATATATTGTTACAAGCTGGGGGTTCAGGATAAATTATTGCCAAACACGAAGAATAACACGGTAACACACTTTATTAATAAACCACTACAAATTACAACAACACTAATTACATTACTCCCACTAATAAATCAATTAACGCACGCACTAAAATCCGTAATTAACACTGCACACTATAACACAACACTTTCCGCTCATATACGTAATAATCACTCGTTAACTCTTCACACTTATATCACACTCGACGATCCCTTAGATATTGCTATATCACTCGCTTCTTCCTTGTAGTCGTAGGTATTTCGCTCTTCGTTCGCTCTTGAGTAGAACACAAGACTGCCGGCGCACCCATCGGCCCGCCTTATATACCTGTCCGCCCGCTAAGCTCGAAGCGTCGACGTCATTCTACATAGTTTTGCGAAATATCTAGAACATACTAGACTCTTTGCTATTTGACAATTCGCATGTCATACTCTATGGTCACATATTAGCCGCCATATTTAATGTCATTTTAATTACGTCAATTTGTAACAATATTTATGTTTATGAAATCTTGAAGGTCACTACAAGTAATTGTTGTGAAATGTTGTGTTGTCCGCGGGGAAAAATATCAAGTTATTTCTATCGTTTACTGTGAATATTGTGGACACAAGTTGTAATGGATTGTCCGCATTGTCCGCAAGTTATTTCACGACAACTCAAGTGTCAACAACAAAACACGTTACAGTGAAAGGATTTTGGGTACAATATAACAAAAGTAAAAATTCTAACGGAGTACTTAGACTCACATCGCAATCGTTCTCGATCGATAAATGACATGTACTTCTTACTCTTTTTAACTTAATATATTAATGTTGTCTAGGGCTACGTCGTTTAAGATTACTGCTTGATCCAGAGGTCATGGATGTGTGAATTCCGGAGGGAACCAACACATTTGAAAGAAACTTGTTTTTCCTCATCATATATATATATATATATAATATTGTGTAGATCGTGTGACTACGTCATGAACTCAGGAACTCGAATATATTGAATTTAGGTGATACCAATTTTAATTATAATTAAAGTGCTAGTTCAATCTAATAATTTGTGGCTTGTTTGTGGCAGTATTATTGTTTCGAACAAGTTATTTGTCCAATATGAAGGTAATTTGCACTGGAGAACCTCGTTGAATTTAACGCGACATTGTTAAATTGTACTTTAAATTACGTAACCATGATCACATATCATAATTAGCGTGACTATATTTTGAAGTATATGATATCTCGCATTTTTAACAATCTTCATGCCGCCTTAGAGTACTCAGTTTCTTCATAGTACTGAGAATCCATGGGTGGATTCATTAGCTTTCTTCTTCATCATTACCAAATTATTACCTATTAAATACTTCGAAATATATTTCATAGATTCTCACTTCAAATATAGAGTTACACGGGTACGGTGGCACCGAAATTTCTCAAAGCACGTTTGGTGACAGTTATACTCTATCCAACCATTTATTGTCTTTTTAACAGCTCACATGTTTGAATAACTGTTTTTATACAGTGTGCATTTTTTATCATTGGCGTTGAACCTATTATTGTACCTATATTATGGAATGATTTATAGAAACTTATACCATATACACTTTTCATAAAAGATTTACGAGTAAATTATAAATTATCGTTTTTCAAATGTAATATATACAAAAAGTATATACATTACATTTGTCTCTACTTACTTATTTTGTTAAAGCGTCACTGTAAATTGTTACTGTAATTCAAATGAAATAAAATAAATACAGTTCTAACAATATGAATATATGAAAGCATTTAGCTTATAAAAAAAATAAAATTTATTATTGCGAGACAACTATTCCAAGATTGTTAGTAAGACACAAATAAAATAAAAAATCAAAATAAATGGGTTAGTAAGCGAACATTTTCCCAAAATGAAATCTCCAAATTGTAAGTTAACTACTAAACATATTATATCCAGTTCAGCTTCACGTTCAAAGAAAATTTTATTTGCTGGAATTGATGCTAATTGAAATTCTGGTGAAGCTTAGTGAAATACTTTGACTGTCCGACCACGTTCCGATTTGCTTTGCACAGGATCAAGCAAATATCAGGATGTTATTACCAGTAATAAAACTGTCCCTTGAGGGCTAGTAGTTGTTCATCCAATAGAAAAGCAGTTTGATCTGGATGTAAGTTAGAATCCCATGATGAGCGTTCAAATTTTTAATAAGTAATGTAAGATTTCCACTGTTTAAGTATTGCAACTAATATCCTTATTTTTCAAATTCCTAAAAAAGTTTAAAAAAGTACGTCCGTCGAAAATTTTAAATTAACATCGTGATGTCAAAGTGTTATGATGTCATAGAAAATATGAAACATGACGGTTCGAAAAATAAGAGTTCATTTAATCTGTAAGTCGTAAATTATTTTAGGTACTGACTCTTTAGAGAAACTACTGAGTTTCTAACTGGATTCTTGTCAGTAGACAACAACAGTCCAAACTAGTGGTAGAATCAAATTTGACATTCGAAAGTGTTCTTAATGGTCATTTTTTATGAAAATTGAATAAACATATATTTGACTTTGATTGTCGTACTTCAAGAACTTTCTTTATTGATCAGTTATCACTTATTGACTTTTTTCAATAATGTTGTCATGGTCAGGCGTATCACTTACCGTGTTCGTATTCTAGCCATCCCGTTTACTTTATACTATAAAAAATATGTAGTCTACTCCAACTTAATACTATTTTCCAGAAGTACACTTGAGAAAAATCTATAATGTTAACAAGAATTTGTTCTCATCATGTGTTATGCCCCAAATTCGAAAGTAACCTCATCGTATATCAATTGGAGTCAGCATAAAAGTTGTATCAATTTATAAAGTATCGGAATTGTAGGCTCATCTCGTCTCGGGAGATTAGGGATCTCGGATATTACATTACAAGTCTGATCCTGCTTTATTCACGGGGCCTCATTCGCCTCGAACACTTTTCGCACTCTATTAGATATTTCAGTTTTAATTCAAAGGCGATAGGCGGGATTGGCTAGGCCATGCTTTTTGTAATTCAAATGAAAATGTAATTAAAGGCAAGATCATTAAGGTTTATTTTGCTGTTAGACGTTCGGGATTTCGGACACAGATAAAAGTTAAAAATATACATTAATATGGATATTAAACAACGGATAAACAAACTTTTATATTTTTTTGTTAATACATACATATTATACATAGCAGTCACCCCGATCAACACAAATAGCATGTCTATTCATGGACACAATTAATGATTGTACTGCCCGGGGTCTGTACCCGGAACCCTTCCACCCTATACTATTTTACCACAACGTGGGTGGTCAAATAGTCATATTTCGGGCAATGTGAATATCATCATCATCATCAGCTCATTAAATGTCCCCACCGAGGGGCACGAGCCTACCCGTATAGGGTGATTAGGCCTTAGTCGTCCACGCGGGCCCAGTGCGGATTGGACGACTTCACACACAACCTTCGAATCTCTTCGCAGGCGTGCATGAAGGTTTCCTCACGATGTTTTCCTTCACCGTAAGAGCGTCGGATAACGTACAATATTTTTCGAAAATTGGAAAATACATTGGTACGTGTCGGGATTTGAACCTCAGCCCTCCCGGTAGGAAGGCGACAGTCCACACCACTGAGCCACCGACGCTTTCAATATATAATATATGTGAATATAATATATTACAATTAAAACTAACAAATAGAAGAAAATTTACTCGATCATTCAATTTTATTGAATTTTATTATTAATGTTGATAATTTTGAATTAGTAAAAAAACCACAGGTTTAGTTATTTTTTGTAATTGTAATTTGATATCTTTTTTCCCAAATAAATAACATTTCGAAAAAATTAATTAAATCATTTTTTTAAAGAAATAAGTTTATTACAAGAATAGTAAGCATCAAGTGGGTTCCTCAAATGTCAACTGTTTTTGACAAGGTAAGATAAGGCTAAATTAAAATCTTCATTTATTTTCTAAATATCCTAATTTGACCCGTTCTTTTGACTTGAATATATCCTTTCATGAGTCATCGGATAGCTTTCCAATCAATACCACGACCTACTCGAAGAATGGCTTTTATGCCAAATCAAGCCTCCGGACTCCAATTTTAGAGATTTATGCCAAAACTGTAATTAAAATGTATGTAATTTAACACCAATTCGCTTGCTTTTCTTAGAAGATCTGTTAACTTAAATAAAATATTCAATAAGATTTGTGTACTTCAGAGGCAAATGAATTAATTTAATTTACTAAAGTCAATAAATCTCTCGTATAATTGCACAGGGCCCGGTTTACATGAATTATTACAAAAGTTCAGTTATTGGTATACGTTAAACCAAACTATGTGATGTCTTATAGATTACAATAGTTTTTATTTATAAGGGGGGGGGGGGGTATGACGCTTGTCCTTGTTTTTGTAATGTAATCTTATTCTAAATAAAATTTGTTGATATGTTTCAATCGGGAAAAAATTAAGACATTTCAAACTCTGAAATCTGGTGTAAATTTATAACAAGAAAATAGAATACATTTTGCTGATTCGAAAATTTCAAAGTGTCTGCTGTTATACCTTAACACATGAATACTACTTTCAAAGAAAAAAGAATGAAACATGTATGTTTTATTACAGAACACTGCGTTATTTGGTTTATGTTTCGTACAAAAGCGATCCCACATTATTCGAATACAAGTCATTTTCCTATGTGAAAGCAAAACAAAGGGTTGCTGCTAACAAAAAGGCTTCTTCCTTTATAAACTCCCTGAAAAAACATTGACTCCGGTCACGGTTCCCATTTGATGTATCTTCTCTCGCGGGATCTGTATTACTTCGGGTCTTAGTAATTTTCGAGTTCCACACGATTGTATAGAGAGTTTTGGTTTGTGTTTCTTTATTGTGCGGTCGAAGTTTGGTCGCACATAGTGTTATCTTACTTGGCGGTTTTTATTTTCAGCTAGTGTTAGGATTGGGCTCAGTAGAAAACAAAATAAAACCCACGGTGTTTATTACTTGTTATATCATCGTTTCAGCTATATGACGCCCACTACTGGTATGAGCTTCCTCACTTTCTTTGCGCCTGCGGAAGTCGGTCTGTTCAAGTTGCCAGAACCTATTGAGCTATATTTGCTCGCAACTATATTTACGTCCGCGGAACGACCTCAGCCGTGCAACGAATGAAACAGTTGCGAAACTATCTAGTCCGCAAAAACGACGTCCTGCAACTAGAACTGTTTTAAAGAACTGTTTTTCTCCCGAAAAAAAAGTTACACTCATTATCGATACATTCGACAACGCCATGACTGGCAAAATGTGCCCTTCCATCGNTTAAATTGTTTATTTTTTATAAATTTTATAAAAACAAAAGTTTGAACTATGTGATATCACATAGTTCAAACTTTTGTTATTGACTAAGCTTAATCTAATATAATTTAACTGTGCGAGGGCAAATAAAGATATTTTATTATAATCATGGTGTTAAAATACTGTTGGTAATGCCGCCGATCTTCATGTATATTTTTGGAGACATTAAAATGAATGTTCTTTGCTTAAAAAGACAAATTCTGAAGTAACAAGTACTAAAACTTTACTAAACAAAACTTACACAGTGATCACTCTAATGAGGAAGATCAAATTGCAATGCACTTTTTTATGTTAAAAAATGAACAGGACGGTCAGGACGCTCACCTAATTACGGTAATTTTACTGTTAATAATAAATTTTACTGTGTAAAATACAGGAAATTAGTTTCTTTTACGAATATATGAAAAGCAGTCTCCCAGTATGTTCGATTATTTTGATTTAATGGTTACATACTGGCAAAAAGGTATTTCAAAGTAAGTATGCTCAATTCAACCTTTCGGGGTCAAGCATTGTCATACTCCAAAAAAAGCATCCTTATCATGTATTCAGAATTAATTTCAGCTCATACAAGTACACCGTTGGCTTTTATTTATCTTTCAGGCATTGTGTTTGAGTCTTTTCTCTTCTATGTATTCTATGATTTTAGATTGTACATTTTGATTTATTGGAAAATAATTTTAAACAGTCTTCAAGAATCCTTTAGAGCAGTTCTGTGCATATCAAAGTATAAAAATACAATACTCCTATTATTAATAAAAAAATATAAATACATGTCTACTGACATGACCAAGCTGACCCAGCGCTATATAGTCCATTTAACCTCTACATTATACTCGGTGATTTCACTAGCTACAGTACCCTCATCCCGAAACACAAAAGTGCATAGCACTCCTGTTTCACGGGACAATATCTGGTACAGGTGGTACTTAGGTAGGTAGAACTACTGAGTAACGAGTCTACCACCTAGTAAATATACCACAATAATACCACACCACATAGAAAACATCAATCAATATCAATACAAACATAAGGGCAGTACACACAAATGTATGTACTGCCCGGGCATCGAATCCGGAACCCTCGGTGTAAAAACTGAAGTCTCAACCAATTACACTATTTAGCCGTACTCCAATTTAGAGCTGTTTATTGATCTTAGTGTTTTCAACTTTTGTTGAGTAAGAAGTAGTTTCACTGTTATGATGAATTTTTAGTTAAGTTTGTGTGAAAAAGTGAAAGCAGTATGGTGTTCTCCAGGTATCGATCTTGGACTGTGGTACACCTTTTTTATGTTAAATATACAGTAGAGTCAAGATACTCACCTGATGGTAAGTGATATGCCTGACCATGACAGAGCGGCATTGAAGGAGACGAACAACTGATAGACATGATAGACAGTTATAATTCTCCATTGCTCAAATGTACACTGTTAACTCTTCACTGCATCCGTCACCCGAGACAACAGATGTTCCCGGTAATTTCACTAGCTACAGTGCCCTCATCCCGAAACACAAAAGTGCATTACACTCCTGTTTCACGAGACGATATCTGGTACTGCGGTGGTACCTACCTATCCGACTCAGTATCGAGTCTACCACCTTGTTAAACTGGTTCTGCCTGTAGTCAGGTCTACGTAGCTTAGTTTTAGTTACCTCGTAATTTCAGAGATGTTTTGCATTGTTGATAGCGACATACCTACATGTTTTGTCGCTATGTTGAACCAGGAGCTATATCGCGTCTGCTTCAGTTTCGAATATTGAAATAATTCTAGTGTATTATTGGATTAGATTGAGCGTCGGTGGCTCAATGGTGTGGACTGTCGCCCTCCTACCGGGAGGGCTGAGTTTCAAATCCCGCCACGTACTAATATGTTTTCAAATAAAAAATATATGTACGTTATCCGACGCTCTTACGGTGAAGGAAAACATCGAGAGGAAACCTGCGCACGCCTGCGAAGAGATTCAAAGGTTGTGCGTGAAGTCGTCCAACCCGCACTGGGCCCGCGTGGACGACTAAGGCCTAATCACCCTAAACGGGTAGGCTCGTGCCCCTCGGTGGGGACGTTTAATGAGCTGATGATGATGATTAGATATAGATTGAGTCCTTTTGAGATTCTTCTTCTTCTCTCAGCCCTTTTCTACCTGCAAGGTGTAGGCCTCCTTCATATTGTTCCATTTATTGTAAGATTAAGTGTTAAAAAAGCCAACAATTTTAATTCCTATTTCTCAAGTAAGAAACTGCAGCATACTAGCTTAACAGATCCAGATTAGCTACTAAGCTACAAATTTTATTATGGTTATTTTATTTTTGATATTATTATTTAACATTAAGTGCGTGGTTGTTTCCGTCTACCATTCTTTTTATTTATTGTTTTTCGGTTTACAATGGCCTGCTGGAGGAAATATCTTTTAGGGATAAGCTACCATGTACTTTATTGTTTCCTTCTGACTACTTAAATTGTCACGCTTTGTACGAATAAATAAATAAATCTACAAACAATGATATGCAAAATACGACAATATCACAACGAAATGAAGATACAAATTTAAACGACTCAGTTATCGCAACGAAAAACAAACTCTTATTTGAATAATGTGAACTTGGTAGCAGTAATTGAAAAATCATAAATTTGCCCCGATGCCCCGTGGTGTTTTGTTAAGATGGCGTTATTCAGTTGACAGAGACCTGTTAGCAAGTTTTTTAATTTTGAAGGCCCTTATTTTGTTCGTGTTAAGACTTACACCGCTTAAAAAGCAAGATCAACCGAGTATAAATAGCTTTTTTTACAAATAATGTAATAAAAAATACACTTAATGGGAAACCAAATAACAGATTACCATTATAAAGGCGTCATCAGCTCATTAAACGGCCCCACCACGAGCCTACCCGTATAGGGTGATAAGGCCTTAGTTCCACGCGGGCCCAGTGCGGATTGGTTGACTTCGCACACAACCTTTGAATCTCTTCGCAGGCGTGCATGAAGGTTTCCTCACGATGTTTTCCTTCACCGTAAGAGCGTCGGATAACGTACATATAATTTCGAAACCACATTGGTACGTGGCGTGATTTGAACCTCAGCCCTCCCGGTAGGAGGGCAACAGTCCACACTCCATTATATAGTATGAGTAGGTAATTATAGTGGACTATTTCCCACCAAGAATATTCTAGTTATTTTTAAGAAAAATCCAGCTTAAATTCCTAACACGTTAAAAGAAAAAATAATATTTGAAGGTCTTGCTCAGGTATTTTGCCAGATAGTTTAAAAGGAGGTCCCAGATTTGAACGTCGGGGTATAACAAAATATTGATAATGAATATGTTTTCATTTATTTTCTCATCACAATGCATGATATTATAATATCTTAAAACTATTAAAGATACTGTCAACTGGTGCCAGGTGTGAGTTAAAAAACCTGTGGTACATGTTACTATGGCTTCCCCTGATAACACCTGTTTAATAGAGACCAATAGGGTTTGCTCTTTTCCAAATAAAAAAAATAAATAAAGCTCACGCCTTCAAAATAATAATAATAAATAACCACTGACATTCACACAGCGCCATCTAGCCCCAAGTTAAGCGTGAAACCTGTATTATGGGTACTAAACAACGGATAAACATACTTATATATTTTTCTTTTGTAAATAATATATTATACATAGAAAACACCCAGACCATTACAAACAGACATGTTCATGCACACATATGTTTGTACTGCCTGGGAATCGAACCCGGAACCCTTGGTGTCGTAGTCGACGTCTCAACCGCCACACAAAATGTTTCACGTGACTTTGAAACATTTTATTTGAATGTTGTGCTCTGTTTTTATCGGAATGCAAATGTAACACTTACTACTTAGATAACTGGTCAATATTGCAACTGAATGCCTTCTATTGTTTTACAGTACCAAAAATAAATTAATACTAGAAGTAATAATAAAAATACCGCAACTAAACAATCTTAACATAATGTCAAAAATGTAATTGAAAACCTTCATACAAACCGTAACCATGGTTAGCAAATAGAAGCTATAAATATCCAAGCAAATCGAAATATGTACACTGTTTGATCTAATGTTTTTGTGGATAAATCGCTGTGTGCACTATGCGAATTCATACGCTTCACAAAGGCTGAAACCGTATTTCGATGTTCCATATATGCTAGGCATGGACAGTTTACCGTTTGTATGTGAACCATTGAGTTCAGACAACGGAAAGCGTAATCCACGAAATGTCCGCTCCTAATAATATAATTGATAGACTCGGTACTGAGTTGTCTAGGTAGGTATCACCGCAGTGGCAAATATCGTCCCGTAAAAAAGGAGTGATTTGTCCTTCTGTGTTTCGGAATAAGAAACTGTAACTAGTAAAATTACCGGTTATAAGAGACCTTACATCTGTCGTCTCGGGTGAAAATAATCACTAATTATTCTATCTATCTATCATGGTCAGGCGTATCACATACCACAAGTAAGCATACTAATTTTATTGTTCCGTCCACTAATGTCATAAAATATATATAATATTTATTTGTAGGAACAATTACTATCATCCTATTGTTTCACCCAATGACTGTCAGGAATCCGGATACAATGGAAAATCTATAGTTTGTGACGCTTCAAGGCGTCTCTGGCAGTCAAAGGTTTAAGGATTTCCATAATTAAACGAACTTCAGCCGCAACGTCTACATCTGAACAAGACCTTACCCGAAGAATGTTGCTATAAGGAGATCTCGGATAATAACTAGCACCCTCGGTCCAGTTCGATTTTATAGTATATCTTTTTAAGCAACAGGATTCCGGACACAAATATTTGAAGGACGCCATGTTATAACTCCTCTGAATGATTGAAGATCTTCCATGGAAAGCATGGAACTTTGTGTTTGTATAATTTTCCTTGTAATTGTATCAGTTACAGCATCAACTTTCCCCTTCGGTTCAAAGTACCGCATGAGCACTTGGGATTCCTTAAATAAGGCACCTGCAATGACGTGCATAGTGATTATGATTAGGGTATGCAAAGTGAGTGAAATTACAAAAACAATAAACAATTTTCATTTTTATCAAATTGAGTGCCGTCGATGGCAGCAGATCGCATATGGTTTCAAGTGTGTAGAGGACAACTGGAGGGGGAGGCGTAGAGTATGCACTGCTTGTTTGCATATATGGAGTGTACGACACTGGGCATCTGGTTCTATTTTTTCTTAGCTAATTATTATGTATATTTATTTGTTTACTTCAAGAGTGCACTCGTAATGGCAGACATTATACTCGTACTTTAAATAATACAATATTAAGGGTACATGTTGAGTGAGTCCAATTTCTTTGGACATCGTAGATAAGCGGTGTGGTCTTGTTTACATTTTCTTTTTGCCTCTATTCTATTGTAATTACTTGTTTTGTTTTGCGATGTTAAAAATAATTAATTATTTATTTATTTCTTTTTTAATATGTATAAATCATCGTGTGAAATATATAAACAAATAAATATTTATTTCGGAATGTTCCATACAAACTTCCAACCCCCATTTGAAGGGAGTGGGGGGTGAAAACGGGGCAAAAAGTAGCCTAAAACCTATTCTAGGTTACCTACTATCAACATACCAAGTTTCAATAAAATCTACCTTAAAACTGCGAAAAATCGGATATGATACTTCATCCCCTATTTGAAGGGTTTGGGGGTGGATTTTTGAAAAAAAATATATGCCATATTTTTTCTTTTGTGACATATAATCCACATACCAAATTTCAGCGTCGTACTACCAAAATTGCGGGATGTTCCATACAAACTTCCAACCCCCATTTTAGGGGAGTGGGGGTGAAAACGGAATAAAGTAGCCTAAAACCTATTCTAGGTTACCTACTATCAACATACCAAGTTTCAATAAAATCCGTTCAGCCGTTTAGGCGTGAAAGCGTAACAAACAGACAGACAGACAGAGATATTTTCACATTTATAATATTAGTATGGATAAATCTTTACCCAATGCCTACATCTCAAGGGGAGACCTATTTTTCTAAAACGACACCGACGAAAGGACATGACGCATATGAATTTATCGGCGATAAGATAGTGCCACTCAATTAATTAAGTATATTAATACATTTCAATGATAGCGGATTTAATAGACCATTTTATCACTCCAGTCTCTTCGATACTTATTATTGCAAACGTATGGATTACTGCCACCAGTCCTGGATTAACCCTTAAGCAAATTAAGCACTAGCTTAGGGCCCACGTCCAGGGGGGCCCCCGACGAAGCACAAAAAGAATGAACAGAAGGTTTACTGGGAAATCATCATCAGTGAATGCCCGAAAAAGCCGCAAGGCGCATTTTTTTTTGTAAATAATTAAATATAGGTACTTTAGTTTTTGTTTTTGTGGCACCTACTCCACTTCCAAGGTACGTTTAATATATTTTCATCTTATTTTACAAAATACTAATGTTTTTCAATAGTAACCTATGCGCGCACTGCGATTATGTTCGGTGAAAAATAATTTCGTGCAAAATCGACTTGCGTTTTTTTCGCAGTGCGCGGATTCGAGTATGTTACTCTTGTTTTTTTAATCGTGTAGGTTTTTTTAAAGACAAATTCTTGTTCTTTTTCTTAGCGAGTGGACTGACCACACACAAGTCCCTGTTTCAGAGTTTTGAAACCGCTTCACGGCCTTTGACGCGGTTTTTGATTAACGACAATTCGAAGGCGGCCGGGACCGACGGCTAAACGTGCCCTCTGAAGCACGGAATCGTCTTTCTTTTAGGTGAAACAGGTGATATAGCCTGCAATGTCCTAACCTAACTGACAAAACTAACACTCACAAAGTGAAAAATCATTACCTATGTTGTCAACTACTGCGCTATGCTACTAATTCCTGTTGACATACTGACAGGGGGGCCCCACAAGTGTGGATTGCTTAGGGCCCCGAGTAGTCTTAATCCGGCACTGACTGCCACTGTGGTTGAATCCTCAGAAATTAAGCATTGGGCTGTCATATGGGAAGTAAACAACAGATAAACATACTTATGTACTTGTTTTGTAAATTCATACTTTTTATATATGGAAACATCCAGGCCAATACAAACAATCACGTTAGCAAAAATGTTTGTACGGTCCGAGAAACGAACCCGGAACCCTAGGTGTAGTAGAAGACGTTTCAACAATTCCACTAAATGGGTCGTCAATTTTGAACCTAAATGTTATAGTATAATGAATTAAAAAACAGAGATACTTGTTATTTTTATTAATATGTTTCCTCCCGATCCGAGTAATTTCATTGCTAAGTTATTAACTTATTAGGTACATTAAATAAGTTTTTACTCTGAAAACAAGTTCAAAACTTAATTTAGGTTTCACAAATAGAGTGCTGAGAACTTTATGAGAAGCAGTGCTTCCAGAAATGAACATTTTCAGAATTCATCTAGACATCTTTCATGAAAATGTTAAGCGGTTTCATGATTTTTTTCAACTTTTCCGAATGTATTAGTTCCTAAATGTGTACTATACTTCTTCATTTCTTAGAAAAAAATTAAAAGAAATATATATCTTAAATACCTTCCGCTAATATCGAACATATGTTCGAAGTAAATAAACGTATGTCTGTGACTTTTATTCACGCTTTGTATTTTATGTGTCAAAACTAGCAGTGTGAATTTTAGTGTTTTTGTATTATGTTATTAACTCTAAACACATGTATTAAATTAAGCTGCTAATTTCCAATAAAGATAAATAAACATCGTCACTAACGGTCACAAAAATCTGTTCATTGTTATATCCATGTCGACGAATGTGTTGTTTATAAAAACAATCTATGTTGTAGTTGGCACACGATTATTTATTAACACAAAAAGCTCCTGCGCGAAAACACGAGTTTTGTGGCAAGATTTACGGTTGTTAACGCAATGTATTTTCCCTATTCCAGGTAAATGCTTAAGTATCTTGAGTATTGTGTTGATTTTTCCAAAGAATATTATTTATGTAAATGAGATGTTTTAAAGAGAATTGGTGGCTGCTTTATTTTGGTTTTATTTGTTAATTTAATGGCCTTGTATCTAATGAAATGGGTTTGTGTTGGACTGTTGTAATTTAATTTAATTTTAAACCTGCCCCCTGGCCCCTAAGTTTACTTTGACTCATCGTATCATCGAAAAAAAATTTTTTTGCCAGCTATGACATTATGGATAAAGTACCTATTGATGGATCAAAAGTTATTGGGCTTAAATTTAAAAGATCTGAAGACGCAATCCCTTTATCTGCTAATGATTAAAAATATCTCCAATTTGTTAGAAATAATACAGTACAAAATAATGCGAAGTGCGCAATCTTATTATATTTATTAATCAATAAATAAAGGCCAAACATAAATACGTGCGTGTGTGAGGTTAAACAGATATTTCAGAACATTTCGCTTCGCGGTTCAGCGTTATAAATGAAATTCTATAAGACATTCCTTTGAAATGAACATATTCAAGCATCAAGGTGAGAGCGTTCACCTAACATGTAATCTCTATGAAACTAATATTTGAATTTTCCTTTTTGATAATTTTGAAGGCTTTGATATACATATTTGGTAATGATAATTTATTTTGTTATACCTGTAGAAGTGCTATTGTACTCTTTCATAATATACCGAGTACGATGATAGAGCGTCGGTGGTTCAATGCTGTGGACTGCCCTCCTACCGGGCTGAGGTTCAAATCTCGCCACGTACCAATGTGTCTTCGAATTTCCGAAAATATATGTACTTTATCCGACGCTCTTACGATGAAGTATAACATCGTAAGGAAACCTGTGCTTGCCTGCGAAGAGATTCAAAGGTTGTGCGTGAAGTCGACCAATCCGCACTGGGCCACGTGGACGACTTAGGCCTAACCACTCTGTACGGGTAGGCTCGTGCCCCTTGGTGGGGACGATGAGCTAAAAATTATGATGAGCACGATGAAATTTTAAAACAGTTGAAAATGAAATTTTAAAACAGTTGAAAATAAAATTTTAAAACAATTAAAATTGGAAAAATATGTAAATGTTTCAAATGCAGATAGAAATAAAATGATCTCCCGAGTATGTACATAAATAAGGTATCTTTTCTAATATAAAACGTAAGAAAGTAATATCTGTAATTATATATAGAATTATAAGAGCCAATTCGGCAGGTCGCAGTTTGAACAGGTTAGGTTTGGGCCGTATGTAGCTATAATATCGTACATTCCAAGTATACCAAAGACTACATAAAGAAAAACATTGTAGTCTTGCAATATTCTACGTTGTTTGACAAAAAGTGTTGCAAAATTACCTGAGACAGAAAAAGCAAACTAAGGCCAATATCAAACAAGAGAAAAGTGATTTAGAAAAGGCGTAAAAATGTGTGCTGACGAAGCAAGCGTTGCAGTGGGCGGTTCGTAGTATTTCAAACGACACCATTAGTAGGAGATTCACTTGTTTCATTTCCCCAAACACAGATCGAAAAAACAGTTTTACTTTGATAAACGACCTTATTTGTTTAACAGTTAAGGGTCTTATTAGAATAACCAAAATTGAAAGTCAGTGTAAGCAACATTTTAGTGAGTTCATTATGTCGTATAAGAATACCATTTATTCCCGTTTTCCACATTACAAATGTGGTTAAAAGCATTGAGATAAATGGTTAAAGTAAGCTTGACGAATAGTTAGTTAGTAAATACCTTAAACAAAAAATTTTATTCTATTATACTGGTATCAAAAATATTTGCAGAGAATATCAATATACTTTGAAAAGAAGATAAGTACAATACGATTATATTGAAATTTCATAATATTTTTATTCTCTTTATTTTTCAATTTATTGATGTGTTTTTTTTATTTACAATTTTATCAAATCCCGTTCAAAAACCACTAAGGTTTGTAGTGACGGGATTTTACAAATAGCTGAAATAAATTTTAAACTAAAATTAAATTAAGTACTTTAAATTAAAACTAAGCTAACTTTGAAATTGAAAGAAAAAAAATCAAATCTTATATATTTCAGCCTATCATACATTTTTTTATAAAGCGGAGGACCGAGATATCTGGCGCAAAATGGGGGAGGCCTATGTCCAGCAGTGGACTTCGATAGGTTGAATAGGTATATATATTTTTGTTCCATTTGAACTTATGAGGCTCTATGCATACCCATGTCTAAATAGAACCTAATAAGTTAAAATACACATACTCAATGTAAAAGAAACACTTTTTAACGGGATATTGTGTTTAGGAATCTAAACTCTATGCCGTTATAGATAACTGACACAGGATACAACTCGACATTAAGTTTTCATGATATTTTTATGAGTAAAATAAATAAACAAACTCCCGTTGACAAAACGCAGTCACGATACTCGTACATTGTTAAATTAATTCTGAAAAGGTACGTGGTACATAAGCCCCTCGTACCTTCTTCAGCTTAAACGAATTCAAAGCATCTGCAAATATCGGGTTACAGAAAAGCTCCAGGTAAAAATAGCCACGGGGGCTTACGTGGAGTGGAATCTGATTATCGGATATTTTTCAAACGTTGTTGTTGGATTGAATTATAGTGAATCCGGCATTTGAGTGTTTCCCTGGTAGCTTTGAACTATGTCGTATTCAAAACGTTTGCTCATTATACGTCCCCACCGAGGGGCTCGAGCCTACCTGTATAGGGTGATTATGGTGGTGGCCTTAGTCGTCCACGCGGGCCCAGTGCGGGTTGGAAGACTTCACGCACAACCTTTGAATCTCTTCGCAAGCGTGCGCAGATTTCCTCACATTGTTTTCCTTCACCGTAAGAGCGTCGGATAATGTATATAAATTTTTCGAAAATTCGAAAACACATTAGAACGTGGCGGGATTTTAACCACAGCCCTTCCGGTAGGAGGGCGACAGTTCACACCATTGGGCCACTGACGCTCTTATTTAATACTAACTAAGAAATAATTTCTCCTTAAATATATAAAGAACTCAGGCAACGGAATGGTAAATAATGATTTTTCTTGCACTAACCGATCTGAATTATTCAGTCAAGTCCAGATTACGTTATCCCTTTCCTTTACGCAAGTTGTGAAGGGCAATTAAGGGAAACCTCTCCAGATGATGGATAGCTGTTTTATCTGGATGTCGAGAATTAAAAGCCCGAGCACTCTCGGCTATTCAATATCTATCAAGGTATATAACGTAGAAATTTGTAAGTAGACAACAAAATCGCACATGTTCACTTGTCACGTGGAGATTGAGTGATTTGATTCCACCATACCTATTTTAAAGTTAATTTACGGACTATCGCAACTGGATGTCCAGTTGCGATAGTCCGTAAATTAACTTTACCCCCATTTGAGTAAACCACCCATTTGAGTGCGAGGACAGATGCCACGACCTCACAGAAAGCTCACGTGAAGCAACTAGTGTGGCCAACTATACAGTTTTCAAGAGTATTAAACTGTTTTTCAATACTTTTTACTGTTTAACAATAAACGAATTATGTACTGTTTTTTAAGCATGCAAACGTTTAAATCGTTTAAATGTGTTTTATTTAAACGCTAATATAGCAGTAATGAATGATTAGAGACGGGGGGATATAAAACACATCTATTAATTTAACATACTCTTACTCTTCAACCTATTGCAGTCTGTTGCTGGGCAGAGGTCTCCCCCATTTTGCGTCAGCTATCCCAGACCTCTGCTTTTCTCATCCAGCCTCCACCAGCGAACTTTCGCAAGTCGTCAGTCCATCGGGCCAGAGGGCGTCCTAGGCTTCGCTTGTCAAGGCACAGTCTCCACTCCAGAAATTGCTTGCTCCAACGGCCATCAGTTATGCGATATACGTGACCAGCCCACTTAAACTTGCCGATCCGGCAGGCTATGTGTTTGTTGTTTTAATAGTTTTTGATCTTATTCCTAACGCGATAGCTCGCTCCGTTGCGCGTTGAGTGACTTCGAATTTGTGAATCAATCCCGCAGTCAGTGTCCATGTCTCAGCTGCGTGTATATCACATTCTTATTTAATTATTCCCTTATACCCTTCAACTGTCTGCTGCAGAGAAACAGTACGTTTCACGCAATTTCCACCGGTATTCTCAAGGCAATAAAGACCAAAGTTGTAATGTGAGTCTACGAGTATATTTCCTAGTCTAGGAAAGTGTCACTTTGGTTAACACGCGAGGATAAGTATCGCTTTTATTACCATCATTTTCACCTTCCTTTCGTAAGAGTCGTTTTTCTGTAAGAACGAATGAGGAGAGTACTAGGACATTTTTATGTACTCCATACATTACTTGATTTCTTGGGAAAATAACATAAGTAATAAATTATAAATAAAGTCATTAACTGCGGTTTTATCAGCGGAGAGGAGAAGGCGTAATTTTGCAAGGATAGTGATTCCTATATATTTGAGCCTATTGGAATAGAGGCTCCTGGACCATCGGGACCAAGTCGATAGGTTCGGTTATCTAGTAATTTTAATTTCTCACTAATCCTCATAAAAGATGAAAAATTAACATCCACTCAGAACACTTCATTCACGATATCACTCAGGCAGTAGAACAGATAAAGCATTATTTCCATCTCGGTTTAAGAAATGTGTTTAAATTTAACTTTTCTTGATTTGAATTTCACTTGAACTAAATTCTAGGACGCAATTTCTTTTATTAATATTTATATAATATTATTCGTTAATATTTTGGGTATCATCATCATCATCATGAGCTCATTTAACATCCCCACCCTACCCGTATAATCCTATCATCGTATAATACATCCGTATAGGCCTTAGTCACCCACGCGGGTCCAGTGCGGATTGGCCGACTTCACGCACAACCTTTGTATCTCTTCGCAGGCGTGCAGTGATAGCACACATACACATACTTCGAATATCGAACACATTTACCTAAACAAAAGAGTACAAACTGTACTCTCTTCGGCGGTTCGTTTTTGGGGCACGGGTGGCGTATCTACCTTTATATATACAGAATATCATTGTATAGAGGCACATTTTTTAATTTAAAATAAATAGTTGCTGTCAGTATTTTTTTATGAATTAACCGATGTATCTCATATATGAGAAATAAATTTGCCTTCAGTAAAAAGTTTGAGATACTTTTTATAGGGACATTGGAGGTCATGTATATTGGAATCAGAGTTGTAAAAGGCTCGATGAGCTATAAACATTTATTGTGATCCTATTGATTGACGCTTCCTTTTATACTTGCCCTGTTTTCATACAAAGTGCAGTTCATTCGTTCGGAATGTCATTAATTGTTTTGCATGCTTATTTCAACACATCGCAGTCTTTATGTATCTAGTAAAATAGCGGTGGTATTGAGACCAAATACTTGTCGCCACGGGTGACCAGTACCTATTAAATGCAATTGGTTTACTTTTTTTGCTGTCTTTGTACATCTTTAACTGGTCGCTCTATTCACTTCATACTGTAATCTTTTACTCTCCCCCTCTTCAACATTTTGCATGCCATTGTCATATCATCATCACCAGCTCATTGTACGTCCCCATCGTGGAGCAAGAGCCTTCATGTATAGGGTGTATATTCCTTAGTCGTCTACGCGGGCCCAGTGCGGATTGACCGACTTCACGCACACCCTATTTTTCTTTACCGTAAGAGCATTGAATTTAAAAAATTGATAAGACATTGATGCGTGCGGGATTTGAACCTACATCCTTCAAGATCAGAAGGCAATAGTCCAAACCAATGGGCCACCGACGCTCAATGATGGGGTACATAGATCGTACATTTGATGGTCTAAGAACTCAAGGTTTTTAAGTGCTGGCCATGGAATAAAAAGAAGCGTTACCCATTATCACCGTAAGAGCGTCGGATAAACACACATATAAATTTGAAAATACATAGTTACGTGGCAGGATTCGATCCTGCACCCTCAAAATAGAAAGGCAATAGTCCATACCAATGCGCCATCGACGCTCTTATCATATCTTGTCATATATAACAAAAGTATTTATTTACATTGAGCTCTATACTTTTCATAACCTTGCTCCACTTCAACCTATTGCAGTTCACTGCTGGACATAGGTATGCCCCCATAATGTAGGAGATATCCTGGTCTTTAGTTTATTTCATCCAGCCAGCGACCTTTTGCAAGTCTTCAGTCTAGTCAGAACCTTGCATTCTCTTCAAAGGAACAGATTAAATTTCTAATATATTATGAAGAAACATAATTGCTTTATATGCCTCAAATCGAGCGTGTAGACGCAAATTAATTAGTATATCGCGGGCTTCCTTTGGACAAGTAGCCATATAAATGTCAAAGTCAAGTTGTTTTACACAATTGGAAGGCTTATACCATTGTTGCGTCATGCAAGAAATAAGGCTTTTGCAAGGTCAGTCTGGCTAGTTAATGTCGCGATAGCGTATGGCTTTTGCGTGTCTGCATGCGGCAAGTTAGCTGTAGTCTACTATAGTATTCTGTTAGTCCGTATAATTTAATTTAAAACTATTAGGCATATTTTATCTGAAACTGATCACAGCTGCGTAAAAAGTTGCAGCTTTGTCCAAATGTCAATCAATTTGGGGACCTATTATATAAATTAGTGAAATAATATAGGATGATAAAGGTAAAAATAAATAAAAGAGGGCGGGGGCGGCATTTCTAAATTTTTGCCCCACCCAAAAAAAATTGAAGATCCGGCGCTGCCATAAAGATAGGGGGTTTTGCATGTACACCATCACTAATGTATAAACGTGCTTAATTTAAATGAATTATCAGCCAAACTAAAAACGGCGTCAGTGCACTTCAGCATGGGTGCTGCTCCAACACAACACAAACTGAGATGGGACCTGTTGACCACTCCATTATTCGTTTTTTTTTCTAATAAGGTTATGTGTATAGAAATGAGGTTTTTTATATATTTTTTTTTCATTTTATGAAATGTTATTTTATTTAGTTCAAAGGAGCTACGAATGCGTTCTCAACCTTAATGAGGAAAAGGAAATATTGGGTAGGGAAAGGGGATTATTTAGCTTCGAAACCAATTTATTGCAAGGGTACCATTTGTATAGCATTGATAAATACGTACATTTGTTGGTATCCTTCAATTACCATCAGGTAAACGTCCTAACCGTGTTTTGGATTTGGTAACTTAATATATATATATATATATATATATATATATATATATATATATATATGTTTAAATTGTGTTTCACATAATTGCTTAAGCAACTGCGTTCTATAAATACATTTTACATACAAGGAAATTATTATAATTATTTTCCTACGATTAAAAAAGTGCTTGTGAAGTAGTATCTAAGGTACTCAATAAAAATATACGTTATATGAATCCTAACGATCATTTGTGATATTTTATAATATATATTAATAATTTAAAAACGGAATGAAATAGTATAATTTTTAAAGTACGGAGAAAATAAAAAAGAAACAAAAGCTTGCCCTTAGCTCGTTATGTGTTTTTTTAAGGCTGAGAGCCATCTGCGCTCGTCAATTGCCCGGTGAAGCTGAAAAGGCCATCGCGGCCAACAGCAGTACCTAGTCAGTTAAAAAAAAGCTCGAATACTTATCGCAGAGAGAAAATATCTATTGTTTTTTATACAGTATCTATGAGTCTTTGAACGTCTCGTTTAAAACATATATTCATGCAAAAGGTACCGAAAAAGTTTTCAATAAAATTTTAACATATATTTTTTTTAATCTTTTACATCCTTACAATCATCAAGTAGCTGAAGTTTAGTATAAATTTTAGGTTAACTTTATACACAGAATCGGTATGTTTATTTTGGCAGATGATAACCAATTATTATTGTATCGGGAAATGTTTTTATTAACTTAAGATCCAAATGGCATAAATCACTCCCACTTGCAGATAGTTATGTGTAAACAAAATGGCTTCTCTGGCAATAATAAATCTTTAGTGAACCTACGGATAGTACACTGTACAGTCAGCAACACTAGCGATTGGTCGATATTTTAGAAAAAAATAGATTAAGTACCCTTAATATAATAATAATAAATTTATTAGCATAAAACATGGTCAATATTTTTCAGGTCTAACTAATTGGCGAACATGTTTTATCGATCTATCGATGTGAAAATTTTTCGTTATAATGCCATAATATAAATAAATTATCATTATAATATTTCAATACCGATATTTATAGGTAAAAGGCTCATGCTTCTCGGTGGGGCCATTTATGAGGTGATGATGATGATAACGGAATGATCTGTTTTCTGTTATTAATTGAACGATACGATAAGTGATATGCCTGATCATCACAGATGCAGTGAGTTGAAGGAAATCAATAACGCAGGCATTCATTACCTTCCATCGACTCTACCCTGCGCTCATCAGCTGAGACGGCTGATGTCGTCTCAGCTGATGGGCTACGTCTCTTATTCTTGGATATTTACTAGCTATAGTACCCGTCAAAAAAAGTCCTATTTCGCGAAACGATACCAACCTAGACGACTCAGTATCGAGTCGAGGGATGTCATTGAAAATTTCAAAGACAACATCTTCAAATTGACATCAAACAACAACAACTTAATATCATGAATATTTAGGAAGTAGGCAAGCTAAGATAATAAGACAAACGGATTTAGTAACTTCTGTCGATGACTATGCATTCATAAATGTGCATAAATATAACTGTGGTGAGTGCAGTACGGATCAACGTCAGATGTTAAAAGCAATGCAGCGCACCCGTGGTAGGCCATAAATCGCTTAATGCTTTTATGACGTGCGTGAATTGTTTCCTACTGGTTTTAGATATAAGGTATACTTTTGAGTAGCCTTGAGGTATAACTGATGCTTACCTTAGTGTATTTTTCTCAATTTCATAAATAAATAAGCAGATGTTAAATCGCTTTTTATACCTTAAATGCTATCTTTCGCTCCCGATGTAAAAATAATATCAACTGAATTTTCCGATCGAATAAACTTGAGAGATAAAGCATTTTCCGATCGAATAAACTTGAGAGATAAAGCATTACAATTTTTTTTCTTGAACAGCAGTCAAACTGGTATACGCCTGATGGTATAGGACACCGCCACCCATGAATATTTGCATGACCAGAGGTCCCAGGAATGTGTTGCCGGCCCATTAAGCTCGATCGAAAAGAGTTGTTAGAGTGAAAAACGAAAAAAAAAATTACGAATGCAATACCATTATTTTTAAAATAAATTGTTGTTACGGCGATATAAGAAAACAAAAGACTAAAAATGTATTTATAGAACGCAGTTGCTTAAGCAATTATGTGAAACACAATTTAAACATACACCGAAAATTAGAGCAATTAAAAATAACATCTATCTACATTTCTACCAAATATTTGTTATATATATATATATATATATATTAAGTTACCAAATCCAAAACACGGTTAGGACGTTTACCTGATGGTAATTGAAGGATTACGTATTTATCAATGCTATACAAATGGTACCCTTGCAATAAATTGGTTTCGAAGCTAAAGAATCCCCTTTCCCTACCCAATATTTCCTTTTCCTCATTAAGGTTGAGAACGCATTCGTAGCTCCTTTGAAGTAAATAAAATAACATTTTCATAAAATGAAAAAAATAATAATATAAAAACCTCATTTCTATACACATAACCTTATTAGTGATAAAGAAAAAAAAAATAATAAAAACGAATAATGGAGTTGTCACCAGGTCCCATCTCAGTTTCTGTTGGAGCAGCACCCATGCTGCAGTGCACTGACGCCGTTTTTAGTTTGGCTGATAATTCATTTAAATTAAGCACGTTTATACATTAGTGATGGTGTACATGCAAAACCCCCTATCTTTATGGTGATAAAAAGCGATATAAGAGATGCCTTATCCTAATTTTTTTTCGTTTAACAGAGTTTTCAAAACAAGGTTTTAAACAGGGTTATAGAGCGTCGGTGGCTCAATGATGTGGACTGTCACCCTCCTACCGGGAGGGCTGAGGTTCAAATCCCGCCACCTACCAACGTGTTTTTGAATTTTCGTAAATTATATGTACGTTATCCGACGCTATTACGGTGAAGGAAAACATCCTGAGGAAACCTACGCCCGCCTGCGAAGAGATTCAAAGGTTGTGCGTGAAGTCGTCCAAGCCGCACTGGGCCCGCGTGGACGACAAAGGCCTAATCACCCTATACGGGTAGGCTCGTGTCCCTCGGTGGGGACGTTTAATGAGCTGATGATGATGATGATGAGGGGATGATTTTTAAGATTATATCGCAAAATTGTGCTCGTCTGTTAACGGCGTTTTAGCTAGAGGACGACAACATGGCAACCGTCGCAACAACGCCGATTTTCAGACGGACCCTAATACAGGAGTAGACGTCACAATAGTGATAAATGTATTACATCTAAATAAAATTGGAATGCCTGTTTGTAATATTAAAATAACAAAATTTTCTTCATGCAAATATACGGTACATATGCCAAAATATCATTTTTTTTAATGTGTCTGTCTGTCTATTTGTTCCGGGTAATCTCTAAAATGGACCGATTTGGGCCGGACTTTTTTTTTGGCAGGTAGCTGACGTAACAAAGAAGAACATAGGGTACGTTTATTTTAGAATATACTTTTTATTCACGACCCCCAACCAGATAGACTGATGACCTGGTTAAGGTCAACTGCAAATCGGTCCGCGTTGAAATCATTAGGGGAGGCCTTCATTCAGCAGTGGACATTCTAGGTTGTAATGATGATGATGAAATTGTCCTTAAATAAATGAATGAGTCTACAAATGGTTTATAAACGATCTTCAAAGCGAATAATCTAGCCATTGTATTTACAACACGTTGATTCCTCCATCGTTCAATTACGAAGATACCATCGCAAATAACTAGTCTAAAATAGCCCGTGTACAGGCCAACGTGCGCTGATCGCATAAAGGCGAATCAGTTGCCAATGAAAACAACTTTGTTTATAGACACCGAGTTTATTCGATTTTTCCGATCAAAAGACTATCCATATTGAACGATGTTTACATCGTTAGATTCACATCTGGAGTAACAGGCCAAGTTATTTTGGGATTTTAGTGACTTTGAACAGCCATTGTGATAAACTTTGAATTCCTTGCGCAGGTATATACACGAATAGTGAGAGACTTGTTTAAATTAGTAAAAATTAAAACACAGACCGTCTGTGGCTCATTGATGTCGAAATTTTATTTTTTGCTTTTTAGTTTGAAGTCGGTATTTTAAAGTAAAAAAATATTTTTTTTTACAATTTTGTAGCACACTCATTTGTGTGGCAGCCCAAACATTTGTGTGCCAAGGTATACATGTTTGTATTGGTCTGGGTGTTTTATGTATAATTGCATGTATTTGCCAAAAAGTATATTAAGCAGGTATGTTTATCTGTTGTTTAGTTCCTATATTCCAGGCGAATGCTTAGTTTGGGGCTAGATGGCGCTGTGTGAATGTCAGTGTATAATTATTATTATTAATTTTGTAATTGACACGTCATTTCCAATTAACGTAAAATCAATGAATACACGTGATAGTAATTAAAACAATATTACAGTGAGAGTTGATTACTGCTGTCGGAAATCCAATCAATTTGATTTTAATAAACTTTCGTATCTTTTAATGAGTAATCATTTGAACTGTTAAGTATTTAAAGAGGTAAGCGATTCATTTCACTATTAAAACACTTTTGCTTTGATTTAGTTTATTAATAAGTTTGTATTAATGAAGTCTGCAAAAAGTCATAATGAACTTTATATAAAAGTTATGATCTTTATATAAAAGATATGATGGTAAAGTAACGGATAAACATAGCTATATACTTTTTGTGTTTACATATTGTCACTAGAAAACACTCAGACCAATATAAACAGACATGTTCAATATTTTTCTGCCTGGGGATCGAATCCAGCACCCACGGTGTAAGAGCCGACGTCTAAACCATTAACCATATCGTCGTCAAAATTAAAAGTCACGTCAAAATGGGTTGAATAAATTATACTCAGTAAAACTTAGGATATATCACCACGTGTAACTGTTTTTATCCTAGATATTGATAGAAATAATAAATGGAAAAAATATATAAGTACTGTAATGAATTAATAGTTGCTCTGAGTCGATTTTAAAAAAATCCTCTGGTATCTCTTTATCAAACCCAGGCTTACTTACCATGGAACCACCTTTGAAGTATCTTCTTTCCAAAAAAAAAACAAATTATTGTCGGAATCGATTCATAAACAGCGAAGAAATAAAAAATAGTTTCCTTCGATTTCTCTGCTTTCCATCATCAGACCCTGACTTCCTTAAAATAAGACCACCTCTGAAGTATTATCTTTCTTACAAAAAAAAACATCGATATCAGTGAATAAACGATGAAGACATCCGCGAATAATCCTTAAAAAAGGCATATATGCGGACGAATTGAGTAACCTCTTGTTCCAGTCAGTTAAAAAATAAATGGCATCGTATGTAGAAAATCATCGCCAATATTTCGCCAAAACCTCACGAACTGATGGGATTAAGTCATTTTTCTAAAACTCCGATCAACGCTTATCAGCAATGTCTGCTGCATTCGAAAATATTTTTAGTATAAAGTTTGCTGATTGAATACTGTAATAAGGTTAGACATGCTGTGGTTCACCACTGAAAGGATAGCTTAATATTTTATCGGCAGTTATAATCCGGATAATGCCAAAGATGTCGACTTTTTTATTTCTTGACAAATCCTACACGTACAAATAAAATGTATAATGGCTTCTAAGATATACAATAAACTAACTTGCACAATCACGAAGAAATATCAACCAAAAAATGTCCGAGCCGCTTGTCACTTATGCTGACTTATTATTATATCTTATGACATAAATGATTAAAGGGTACAAAAAAAAGAAAGAGGCAAATTACTATGTCATTATGACATAAAATATAGAGCATATTTTATGTCATAATGACATAATTTTTCCGCGGAATTAAGTGACATTGTGCATCTTGTTACTTTATTGTTTATCTCGGAATGTTTAGTAGCGAACGCAGATGACATCCTTCCCTTTGTCTCATCAATTTATGATGCATAAGTTTTAATATTGTTTGTACTGAAATGTCCTTTGTAATAATGTGTTAAGAAACACTTAATATATTCTTAGTTGTCAGAGCGATTTTGGTACATTCACCACAATTATTTTTATAAAATTTTTCTGTCTGTCTGTTGATGCCGGGTTGTATCTGAAACTGTTGGCTCGATTTAGACAGGACGTTTTGGCAGGTAAAATTTTTTTGTAAAAATGACAACGTATCGGCTAATTTGCAATCGTACCTTTTTTATATTGAAATCTTTAATAACATCAGTGAGAGAACGACAGAAATGAAAAGTAATAAAGGGCTCGTCCTCATTAATGCAAACACCGAGTTTGAGAAAGGTTTCGCTGGCACATTTGAATAAAATTATTTGAACTCATAATTTGGTGAAGTGCGCGGGCTTTTTTTCTGGATCCCATTTTGCTTACTCGCAAGTATCTTTCATCTAATACAGATATTATAACTTTCTTAGCCTTCTGTTTTATATCTGATATACATTTCTATTAATCGAGGTAATATAAGAATAACTTCGTGGTTTATTGGCATGAGCTGTGGGTACAGATCGCTAAAATCTTTTGTGTTGTTACGACGTGACAAAGTAACAAACACACTTTCAGCCTTTTATATATGATTTATTTGACGAAAGAGCTTCAGAACTGAACCGAATAAACCTTAGCTTCCATAAAATATATATACTAAGATAAAACCATAATGATAGCGCAAGACGTTTCAATTTACGCAAAAGAAATACATTTTACAGTTGAACATTAAAAATAATTAGAAAATAAATTTAATGAAGAAAGTGATATTTGACGTAAAAATAATAATACATCAACCGGTACTATAATAGTAACCCACTAAAAAAAGAGAAGCAGATTGCTTAGCCTTGTATATTGGCAGTCATCTTAAATTCAATTAAAATGAAGTTCCTTCATTATTAACGATAAGTTAACACACGTATTCTAAAACTTGACTTTTAATCGTTCAACTTAGATAAACAATTAATTAGGTAACTTTATGCACAATCCCACTCAAAAAGTGTTCGCGGCAAAATTGTACCCATCGCATCAATTGGGCAGAATTTTTATTCATATTTAACACGTTATAATGACATAGACGGATAGCGAAGCGTAGGCCGACCCATGACCAGATGGACGGATGACCTGGTTAAGGTGGCGGGTGCAGCAGATGGATGTCAACTGCTAGGGAAGGCCCGCGTGGAAATCATTAGGAGGCCTTCGTTCAGCAGTGGACATATTAGGCTGTAATGATGATGATGATGAATGACATAGTAGTGTGCTCGTGCTTTACATTTTGTACCTTTCCGGTGACGAGTTGAGAAAATTTAATCAAAATTAAAAATATAACAATAACTGTACTTAAGTATGCGGCTCGAACAGTGTCTTTTAACAGATTACATGTGCTTATATTTTAATGTACTATAATGTTTAGATTAAATTGTTTAACTAAACAAACCCATTATAAAGCTCAGTAAAAACTCAGTTTACTTCACCTTTTAAATGTAATCATTTCATTTCAAAGATTTATCTTTGTACCTTTTTTGCGTTTTTCACACACAAACCAAACGAAATTGGGATCAAAACTCAAAGAAGACCTAAACCTCTCAAAAATTAAATGGATATGGCAACTTATTTTACGCAATGGACCAACCTTTATGCATTGTAGCAGTTGAAAGAAAAGTTAAATATCCACTGACATTCACACAGCGCCATCTAGTCCCAAGTTAAGCGTGAAGCCTGTATTTGGGTACTAAACAACGGATAAATATACTTATATACATTTTCTTTTGTAAATACATACATATTATACATAGAAACACCCAGACCATTACAAACAGACATGTTCATGCACACAAATGTTTGTACTGCCCGGGGATCGAACCCGGAACCCTTGGGGTTGCAGCCGACCTCTCAACCGCAACACCAAATGGGTCGTCAAGTTATATCTTAAGTTGTAGATTTTGATCATGATTTGATATAAATTAAAAAAAATTTAAATTCCTTCATTGTAACAATGGATTTATAACGAAAAAGACGTGGATAAGATTCAATAAGCAGTTAACAATAAAAACGATACTCAAGAATGGCCATTTCTAGTAATGCCGCTCAAAAGTTTATTATCGATGTAAAATATGTAATACATCCATACCCTTTCGATAGTAAAATAATATCCATTAACAGCAAAACAAAACGTTCCTAGTAAAATAATGTTATATCGTAAAACAATGTTTTACCAGTAATAAATTCATCATCATCATTTAATTTCTCATATTAACATCGTTAATATGAGAAAATAAACTGAAATTTTAAGTAATCTATACTAATATATAAAGCTGAAGAGTTTGTTTGTTTGTTTGAACGCGCTAATCTCAGGAACTACTGGTTCGATTTGAAAAATTCTTTCAGTGTTAGATAGCTTATTTATCGAGGAAGGCTATAGGCTATATATCATCACGCTACGAGTAATAGAAACGGAGCAGCAATGAAGAATGTTTCAAAATCGGGGGTATTTTTTCATACTTGGAGCTTCCGCTGCGTACGCTGAGTAAACGGTTAAAGTCATGTATGAGAGTATTGTTCTCCTTTTAAAGGTCTACAAAAAAGTCCGCGAGAGCATATGTCTATCTTTTAAGGTAAGGTCACTATAACATATTTTTTGCTAATAAAAATTCTGAAATTGACCCGAAACCTTTAAAATTGGAGCGGAGGGAAATCTATGTAGTGATATGAAAGTACGTGTTATCCGAATTTAATGCGAGCGAAGCGCGGGCAAAAGCTAGTATTTGATACAACGTTAAATGTTCACAGTGTGAGTATGGTAATGTCATAAATCAGTAACTTTTATTTTCACCAGTTAATGTCAATGGTTATTCCATTTGTTTAGTCAAGTTACCCTGGTCGATAGTAACATATCGATACTTCACAACACTTTTTCGCAAAGAAGCTTTTATTTTTTCTGACCGATTCACGCAACGTCTATGTGTATAAGGGAGATTTATGAATGTGAAAAGGTTTATATACATACTTTTCCATTTTAAGTCGTTTGACGGTAACTTGTAGCTGAAAATAAATATAATACGGGCTTAGTTATGTCCACATATATAATGTGATTTACTAGTTATTGACCTGATATAGCGTATATCAGGTCAATCACTTGTCAACATTGAACTTAAACCCAGCCTCCACCAGCAGCCTTTGTAAATCTTTATCGGCTGGAGAGGTATCCTTCCATACGCTTACAAAGTGTCATCTTTTCACCAGGCTCAATCTCCAACTGGCATCGATTGTGCAATTATACGCGCCAGATTTGCCATTTCTTCTTGCTGATCCATTCGGATATCATCTTATTGTCGGTAGCTTTTAGTTCTCACGAATACATTTTTTTTTTAACCCTGAGAAACACTAACAGCTCGCCGTCCATGACACTAACTGGCATCAGTAAAAATGAAGATGAAACTTTGCAGTGATCGGTTGCTTTCTTATGCAACCCTACTTTTGTAGGGTTTCTATTTCATAACCTCTTGACACCACCCTCCACTTTCTACAGTCCTTAGTTTTGCAGTGAATGTCATTTATATTTTAGTTTTAGAACAGGATAAAGTTATTGAAGTTGTAAGTTCAAGCCTAGCTGACCTAGCCGGGATTTAGATTTGACTAGGAATTCAAGTTCATTGCAGATTCTGTCAAATATTGAGAAAATAATTAAGGTTTAATAAAGGAGGATGCTTAACCCAAGTGGTAGTATAGTAGCATAATGAAATTAAGTATATCGATGAAACATTGTGTTTGTCGATAGTCTTTTTAGGGATCCGTAGCTAAATGGCAAAAAACGGAACCGATATAGATTCGTCAAGTCTGTCTGTCTGTCTGTCTGTACGTCCGTCCGTCCGTCCGAATAACACAACCCCTTTTTCCTCCGAAACTATAGCACTACACTATTCAAACTTTGTAAGTATATGTATTCTGTGAACCGCTATTAGGTTTTAATAAGAAACTTGAAAATATTTAATATATTTTGGGGTTCCCCATACATTGAACTGAACCCCAAATTTTTTTTTTATCGCACCCCACGTGTGGGTATCAATGTGTAGATCTTAAAAATGGTGTTGAGGTTCTAATATTATTTTTTATAAATTGAATAGTTTGCGCAAGAGACACTTAAAATTTGTAAAACGTGTGTCCCCCCTCTAATTTCTAAACTATGGGGTTGATAAAATCGAAAAAATAAATGATGTATATGACCATAAAATCTAACTACGAAATTTAGTTTAAACGATTTCTGATGTGTTGTTCTTTTTTTATACGTCATATACTGTGATCCACTATTTTTTCATATTAAATCTTTAGTAGGTGCCTAAGTAAATAAAAAATATTTTATTTTATGTTACTTGCTGCTGCGGAACCCTCCACGTGCGAGTCCGACTCGCGCCTGTCCATTTTTTTTAAGTAATGCAATTGTTTTTAAGACAGTAGATTATCAAGCGAAAAACAATACACATGGTTTTAGAGAAAAACTGTTTTAAAACAATACTTCACAAAATATTTCATGAGGTTTTCGGAGGCCAAACCCCTTCCCTTTATCTGAAGTAACAAGTTCTAGACTTCAGGAATGATATTTGAATGATACTTATCTAACATGAATACAAAGCGTTGCCTAATCTAGTTTTAATAGAGATACAAAATAAATTTGCCTTAGCACACAAAGCTACTGCGAATAAATCCTCATATTCAAGGTACTAAATATCAAAAACTACGTTGAATCAAGAGTAATAAATAGTCTTGCTAATGGTTTTGGGCTTGGTTTTTACATTAAGCCAGGTAAATACATAGGAAATATGAGCGCTATTAACTACTAGTCTGTGTTTGCGATTGGGATAAATAACCAAGCTATCTGGAATTAGTTACTTATCGTTCTATTTATTTCGAAAGAATACATTACTCGCCCATTGTACGTGTATGTAAGTCCAGTAAAAAAGATTTGAGAACTGATAAATAATATTAATGAAAAACAACATATATTTTTAAGCATGTGCGATATCATCTCGCGCGTACGATTGGTGCTATACTTTTCATAGTATTGCGGACGGGAGACAAACAAATGATAAGAATATTTATTTCAATTAAAAACACTTTTTAAAAATAAAATAATATAAAACTACACTACTTATACTAGCTTTTTGTTAAGGTACATTTAAATAGTCAAGTCTCGAAAATACCTTTATTATGTAGGATTTGTTTGTGTCCCGCCAGCAATAACATGAAAGTATGTTTTCACTATATGGTAGATTTTTTTTTCTATTTTCAGTGGTATTTCTAGCAGCCGAGTTTTTCGTTTATTTTCAATTTAATTATTACTATTTAACCATTTTCTAATAATTGTCACTTTTAACTCTGTGAAAGCCAGGAATCCAGAGACAAACGAATATTTATAGTTTCCGACACTTTTAGGTGTCATTTTGTCAACTTTACCTTATGGACCCATAAGGTAAAGTTCAATAAATAAAATAAACCTCCACTGACATTCACACAGCGCCATCTAGCCCGAAGTTAATAGTGAAGCCTGTATTATGGGTACTAAACAACTGATTAACAAATGATTTTTTTTTTTGTAAATACGTACATATTATACATAAAAAACACCCAGACCATTACAAACAAACATATTCATGCACACAAATGTTTGTACTGCCCGGGGCTCGTGTTGTATAGAAAAACGGTTTTTACAAACTTGTACCATTAACAAATGACCCATTCAGGAATGCCACACTCGGTGATATTAACAAAAAATATAAGTCTACATACATGTGCTTGAACATAAACCTCCGTCGGCAGTCGGAGAAATGGCGACAAAAATTGTTGGACATCTATTGTAAATATAAGACACGTTAAAATACTTACATACGCTTGTGCATCATTCACATACTCTCACGAATTATCACAATTTATGCACGATTATGACACATTGCTTCTTCCACATAAATTATATATCTTGCGGTTTCAAAATAATCTCAGCTTTATTCATGCTACATTGAACAAGAATTCGTTCTAATACGTTCCCGTTATACTTAGTCTTTTTAAACTGTTTAAAATGCGTGAATGTTTATGAGGTTATTTCAAGTAAATAGTGAATCCGTTTAGAGAAACACGACGTGGTTTATAGTCCGGGCGAATCGCCAATATATGACACATCGGTTTGTGTTAGGAAATAGAGTCAGTAGTCCATGAGAAAATGTTTAGGCTTTATTTTGTGTAGTTTTTTATACTGAATAAAATATTTTTACCTTTATTTGGGTATTTGATATTTATGTTGTGGCAACTTCAAATCCGAATCAATCATTGAACGTTTTTAAAATAGTTAAGTCATATATACTACATATATATAACTCAAAGAGCGTCGGTGGCTCAATGGTGTGGACTGTCGCCTTCCTACCGGAAGGGCTGAGGTTCAAATCCCGATACGTACCAATGTATTTTCAAATTTTCGAAAATATATGTACGTTATCCAACGCTCTTACGGTGAAGGAAAAACATCGTGAGGAAACCTTCATGCACGCCTGCGAAGAAATTCAAAGGTTGTGCGTGAAGTCGTCCAATCCGCACTGGGCCGCGTGGACGACTAAGGCCTAATCAACCTGCACGGGTAGGCTCGTGCCCCTCGGTGGAGACGTTTAGCGAGCTGATGATGATGATGATGATAACTCAAAGGTGACTGAATGACATAGTGATCTATCAATGCACATCCCAAACCACTGGACGGATGGAGCTGAAATTTAGCATGCAGATAGATATCGTAGGCATCCCTTAAGAAAGGATTTTGATTTATTCTACCTCTAAAGAGATAAAAAGGTGATGAAAGTTAGCATGAAACTCTGTCAATTTTAAACCAACCGAGTTGAGACTTCGCATGCATTAAGCAACTATGACGTAGGCATCTCCTTAGAAATTATTTTGATAGATTCCATCCCTAAGGGTAAAAAATAGGGGATGAAATATAATACTTTACAATGCGTGCGAAACCGTAGACGTAAGCTAGTTATGTGTGTAACAAAACATACATTTTTACTTTATTGAGCGAGTAGTAGTGAACGTTGAAGTATAAAGTTAATTTTACTCAGAAACACATCGGTTAAGGTACTTAATAGAAAAAAATTACTGTATCCATATCGTATACTTGTAAACGTACCTATATGTGTCGTTAATTGTTTGTCATTGAAAAATATCAGTCACTTTGGTCTGGCCGTTTGAGGGTTTTGAGGGTTTCTGGCCGAATTAGGACAATTAAATACTTTTCACACCAAATACTTTTGCAATGTTTACTGTCTACGATACTCCGAGCTCTTAGCCTTCATCTGTCCTGCGTCTATATTTATTTAAGAAAATGTAAATGATCATTTAAAGTGTTTGCTGATAAAATAAAGTTAGATTTAATGCGTATCTTGACTATTTTACTAATGAAACACAGCGTAACTTTTAGACTAAAAGGCCAATTAAATGCTTTTGCACAAGTATTATATTTGCAAAATTACGTTTCAACTATGCATCCAATAAGATGGCTTATTTAACCAGATGGCTGCGACTTATACAATAACATGAAATAAGTCCCAGGATTGTTAAATGATAAAAACATTTTTTTTTCGTAGGTGGGAGTAAAAGGGCTACTCGTTTGACGTTGCTACAGCGGTCGGCATTGATATTGGCTGTCTCCGCGCTACCCCGCGTACATTGGCTTCTATTTACGAGCATTCGTCGTGAACCCTACGACACAAGTAAGTGATAACCTAAAAATATTCGGTTGGATAATAAACAATAAAATCCACAAATATCCACAGACGTGTGTTTTTTATACCGATTCAGGAAACTCAGTTGAAGATTGTTAGCATAGGTAATTTAATCTTGCCTTTTTCACTTTTAACTGCTCATTTTGGTATATCTATATACACTGATATGTAACGAGCTCCTACGGTGAAGGAATCATCGTGAGAAACCTGCGCAAGCCTGCGAGAGATTCAAACGTTGTGCGTGAGTCAGCCAATTCGCACTGGGCCCGCGTGAACGACTAAGACCTATACGAGTAGGCTCGTGCCCCTCGTGTGGTGATAATGAGCCGATAATGATGATATGATGTGAAACGGTAAAAATGATAAGATAGAAAATTTTTACTACTTGAAACTGTGACTTCACATTTATGTATACGTCATAATTAGATAGCTAATCTTAGAGATCATGGCTGTAAGTTGAAGAAGTAAGAAGTTGCTATTTAAAGCAAAAGGAAACTAAGATGTTTTTCAGCAAAATGCAAAACTTAATACCAAATTGAAATCAGATCTAAGTATTATACTCTATGTTTGTTAACTATTTATTTCGTTTGCTATTTTTGTATTTTCTCAGTAGGTAATATGGTAAGTAAAGTTTGAAAAGAATTTACCGAAATATGAAATTGATTTGGAACCCACCAAGTTCAATCAAATCGCTCTGGTGAACGATATTTGTATTGGATTTCCGATGTTCAAACTTGTGACACGAATCAAAATAATACAAAAATATCATTGGTGTGAATAACTGCAATGACTATTAGTTTGGCATAAAATGGAATTACTGCGTTCACAGAATTGTAAACTATTTGTAAACATTTGTTTAGTACTTAGGTATTTGGATGTCCCACCAGATTTCATCAGAAAAATGGTTATTTTTCCTGTTGAAAAGAAAAATAAGATCTCATCTTCTTATTATCATTTTCATACTGGCTACCAACTTTTCTCCTAGATTTCTTGGAAAATTTTGAAACGTGTTTATTAAAAGTATAAGCCAGTCTTCAGTATGAGGGCATAAAAGCTGAGTTTTAATTTGGCGCAATAACGGAGAACGCTGTGAAGCACATACAGAACTGATGGATGATTTATTATATTTTCGAGAATACTTTAATGAAATCACTAATAGTAATAAGTTAATGTATTGGATAATAATTCACAATTGACACCCATTCTTGTTACATCTATATTGAATTCACAGTATTTGTAATTTAATGTCTTCTCATACATCACACCAAAATATATCAATCAAAACCAAAGAACCGGAATACGGTATTCTTAATTTAGAAATAAATTTACCTAAAAATAAGTGCTATGAAAACAAGCAGGAATATCCTTATTCCTGTTCAATCCTGAAACCCATTTAATGGTATCCACGAAATATCTGTTAAGATTTATATCTAACTTTGAGCTAATATCTGCAAAGCCTGATCGAATTTGCAAAGTTCCTGCTGTGCTAACGAGACTGAAGCCATGAACTTTCGAATATTAATAAGTAACGTGATATAGTGCTCTTTAAAAACGGTATTAGGAAAGTTTAATGATACCTGCCATTGCAAGATAATATCAGAAAGTTGTCGCTTACATATTGGTATATTAAACCATGAGATGGTTAAACTTTTGGCTATGTCATGGATTAATAAATCTTCATAAATATGGGTGCCTTAGAACGTAGACGTGGCGTGACAGTTTGCTTTATTTAAGCGAAATTAAGTATCCCCATCCCCCAAAACATTTAGAGGTTCTGGGGGGTTACCGCAATCTCTTAAAACAGTATTAGTATACTGCTGTTTAAGAGATTGCGTCAGCATTTTTGTACTAGAAAAGACAAAGTAATATTATTGTAACACTGATTTAAGAGATGGCGGTAACCCCCCCTGGTCATCCACGAAGATGAATTACATTAACACTATAAACATGTGGGAGCGTCGGTGGCTCAATGGTGCTGACTGTCGCCTCCTACCGACACGTACCAATGTGTTTCGAATTTTCGAAATATATGTACGTTATCCGACGCTCTTACGTGAAGGAAAACATCGTGAGGAAACCTTCATGCATGCCTGCGAAGAGATTCGAAGGTTGTGTGTGAAGTCGTCCATTCCGCACTGGGCCCGCGTGATGACTAAGGCCTAATCACCCTAACGGGTAGGCCCCGCCCCTCGGTGACGTTTAATGAGCTGATGATGATGATATATGTAACAGTCTTGACTGAAATGATAAGGCGTCATTATATGGCTTCCTACTATCTCTGCTGTACTAACCCCTTTAAAAGATTCGAGCTATAATTTGACACTTCTCACGATGATATAATTAACATGTTATTTTCTCAGTTCCTAGTATGCTACCGTACCCCGGAGTGGGGAGGGCTATCCCCGGTTGATGGTGCTGATCCGTTTCCTGATATACTATTCGCTGCCACTCGCCGTCATCGCACTGTTCTACGTGCTGATGGCCAGGCACTTGGTGTTAAGCACGCAGAACGTGCCAGGAGAGATGCAAGGCACTCAAAGACAGGTGAGCTGTTGTTTTTGATGTTTAGGTACGTATTTTGGATACTGCGGTTTGTTTCTTCTTGACACCAAAAAAACATCACATCTTAATGCTGACTGGAAACGCTTATGATCCTTATTTTGAAATTAGTTTTGTAACTTGCTTGATCATATCTTAATTAAGCTGACTGGATACGCGATGATTTGAAATTAGTAGTGGTTACTTTTTCATTTCTGGCCTAATAGTTTATATAATCTTTGGTTTCTGTTTTCACTGTAAAACTGACGGAGACAGATTTAAAGAATTTCATGAGGGATTATCTTAGCTTTCTTACAGGAATTAGCTTTCCTAAGAGCTCTAGCGGTATATTCGAAGGAGTTTTCACCTTTTTCAAACAAATTTTTATCTATTAGTGGTTTAGTTTTAAATTCAGTTCGCTGCTGATACGGGTTCGGTCATTTTGTGCACTTTTATTACTACTTTTACGTTATTCTTAGGTAAACAATAAACTAACTAATGTACAATCACTCAAAAAGTGTTTGTGGCAAAAGTCGGCCACGTCGTTGGGAAATGGTTTCACATTTTTTAATTGAATTTATCTAAGATACAAGGGATGTTACGAAGCGCTATTGATGATGATGTACAGTTAAACAAATCCCGCAAAATTCTAAAATTAAGGTATTTTGTTTATTAGTTTTCGAAGAAGCCATTCATTTTTTTATAATAAAGCTACTCATATGCGATAGGAAATGGTTATGTATTAATACAAGAGTTTCTTTTATCTCAGATCGCGCAGACGTAAACAAGTTCACTTTCATTGAGGAAACATACAACTATTATACTATATTTAAGCCCTCCATTTGCTAACAATACATTTGCTAAAAATGAGTTTAGAAAAATTATGCACATCGCTAATTTTGCGGCGGCGGCCATCTTGAATTTGAAATTAGTCGTATTCTATATAATCCGCCATTTTGTGGCGGTGGCCAACTTGGACCAATTTTCATTAAACATTGGTAACAACACTTGCAATATTTACCGATCAAACAAATTAAAAAACAAAGTTCAAATCGGTTCATCCGTTCGGGAGCTCCGATGTTACGGACAAACACAAAGACAGTTCAAACTCATAATAGACCGTAGTTTTTGCGTCGCGGATTAAAAAGACGATTCACATTCTGAACCCTCATAATATAGTGTCGAACTGAATGATAAGATATATATTCCATGTGACAGGTGTCCAGTGACGGTAATACAAGACATAATATTGAATTGTTTATTTGTTTGTATCAATAACTGGCTGTTACAGCTGTAGCGGCTTTGACCTGTATCTTTCAAAAAACAACATTTATAATTAGCTGGGTACATTTTGTCGATCCAGAAGTTATGAGCCTGTGGCAGCCTTTCAAACAATTTAAAAATAACCAAACAAGGCAACTCGGGACCGCCCCCGTATTAACAGAAATAGAATTAAAAGGTTCTAAAGATCTTTAAATAATTACAACCTTGGAACTAAATAATTTCACACAGCGCTATTCCAAATTAAGCATTAGCCTGTAATATGAGTGGTAAACAACGAATAATCATACTTATGTACTGTTTTAGTACAAATTCACACAAATTATACGTAGAAAACACCCAGACTAATACAAACAGACATGCCCGGAATCGAACCGAAACCTTGTGTAACGACCATTACATCAAATGAGTCATCTAAGATTATAAAGATAATTGGCCACCCATTATCACTTAAAAGAAGGTGTGTATTTATATACCTAAATAAGAGTTTAAACTTAATATTTCTTTCAAAATAACATTTTCATTTGATAAAAATATTACTATGAGTTACTCCAACATAAACATACATTTAAAATTACAATGTTCAATTGGTTTTCGCGCTTACTCGCACAATAGATGTTAATATGAGCAAACCAATCGGCCACCGAAGTCTGGAAAGTTCAAACATTTATAATTGCATATAGCAAACATGTGCTCCAACATCCCAAACGTACTTATTTGAAGTTTAATCGCTCCTAGTACCATTGATAGCTTGCCCGTGCTAATTAATTTCTGTGTTAATATATTAAAAAACTTTTTTAAATTCGACATTGTCAAGAAGTTGCTTTCGAATTGTTTAGAACAGATATTCAATTGTCCAATTGTGGGTCGTCAACTCATTTGGTGTGGCGGTTGAGACGTCGGCTACTACACCAAGGGTTCGATCCTCGGGCGGTACAAACATGTCTGTTTGTATTGGTATGGGTGATTTCTATGTATCTATTTAACCTATCGCAGTTCACTGCTGGACATAGGTCTCCCCATTTTGCGCCAGATATCCGGTCCTATGCTTTTCTCACCCAGCCTCCATCAGCGACCTTTCGCAAGACGTCAGTCCATCGGGCCGGAGGGTGTCCTACGCTACGCTTGCCGAGACGCGGTCTCCATTCCAGAATTCGTCTGCTCCAACGGCCATCGGTTCTATGTATTCGATTTCTATGTATGATAAGTATGTATTTACAAAAATAAAGTATATAAGTATATTTATCCATTGTTTAGTACCATACTACAGGCTTCACGCTTAACTTGGGGTTAGATGGCGCTGTGTGAATGTCAGCGGATATTTATTTATTTGTAAATGCCTGCAAGAAGATCACAAGTATCAATCTTCTTGAACGCCTGTCATCGTGATTTGAAATTCAAATCGTCTGACGTGAGAGTAGTGATAAGTTAACCTGAAATGTCTCATTAAGTTGAATTAGATTGCACTTATCTGAGCGTTAAAAGGGGTTGAATGTAGGACGACCTCAACAAAGGTTAATTGATGATAGTTTTAACTGTACCTCCGACTTCGCACACTTTAAAATTCTAGTAAGTATTATAATAAATTGTATAATAAAAATAAGCCTGTATGTTTATTCGATTTTTTTTTAATTCCATTAAAATTTAATTTCAATTCAAAAAATAACTTTTTGTATAATTGAAATTATTTGTTTTCTGCAATTAAACCGCCTTCTTACTCTTTTATATATCGATTCTCAACTGTAACTGTAATAAGCCTGGAAGAGATTGCTTATTAGCAATAAGGCCGCTATTTGTATTTTTATGTTTAATTGCTTATTTACTTTAAATTGTTACTTGTTTTGGAATTGTATAATGAAGAATATTTTATCTATCTAAATTAGTATAGTAAAGTTCTGGAGTGGAGACCGCGTCTTGGCAAGCGTAGCGTAGGACGCCTGGACAATGAATTGACGAACGTGAAGGCTGGATGAGAAAAGCGGAGGACCGGGATATCTGGTGCAAAATGGGAAAGACCTATGTCCAGCAGTGGTCTGTGATAGGTAAAGGAGATAAATAAGTACAGTACGTTACTCCTTATTGCAACCAGCAAAATTTGGTCTGGAACAGTAAAATTAAGTCTCTGGGAGAGGCAAACACTGAACTTTATTTCACACTGAACTTTACTGTTGTGGCGGCATATAAATTGAATTTAAAAGAAAAAATATATTTATTAAAATAAATGTCAAACTAAAGTTAACTTGGCTTTCTTTATACCTTGAATGTAACGTACATTTTATAGTTCTGTTTCTTGCTACTTTGAAACTGTAAATTTTCGTTTTCTTCTGCTAATATCTTGAGTATGTACTGTGATTATCTTTTTGTGTACAATAAATTGAACGTGTTTTTTGTTACAATAAAACGCAGTTGAGAAAATGTTCATATTTACAACCCGCAAGTCGTCACTATACACAACCATTGATTTAAGTGGCAACCATTACTCACAAGCGGTTCCCAGATAAATATTAATCATCATCATCAGCTTATAAACGTCCCCACCGTTAAGTCTTCTATGTCTAAACCAAACGAAGAAAAATCGGACAAAATGATTTTCCACTGCACCGTTTCCCCGCGGGTTCGAACCCACGAACTCCGGGTCACTAAGCTGAACGCTGTGCCCATAGACCACGAAGGCGGTTAATTGTGTAAAACATATAACATTTTTATCTTTGCCCCACAAAGTCAGCAGACCAGAGTTGTAACATACTTTCCGTGTACGTACTAACGAAATAGCTACGACTAATAAAAGCATGAAATGTACTCGTGTAATAGTCATACTATTTTTATTGTGAAAGAATTAGGTCTTCCACAGTAAATAGTATAAAAATACCTCTAGTACAAGATCCGTATATACAAGTAACCGATGAAATGTGTTTTCAAAAAAATATCTTAATGAATGCAACTGTTATGGGTTGCCCTATAAAATCCTATCAACGATATAATTAATTAATAAAATAATAATGTACATGACAGGATTTTGTTAGGCAACCTATGTATTACCGTCACGGTCATTAAGATATTTTAATCGTAAATAACACAATTCGTCCGGTTACTCAATCGGTGCAGGTCGTTCTTTATGTATCTTAGACTACTCCGAATTGGTAAGATTGGCAGAAAATCTAACATCTATTATTATCAAAGGAAAAAGTTTTGCAATTCGCAATATCAATATCGAAAGGAGGTTTCACTATCTTTTGTTTAGTTTCATAACTTTGTCAGTGAACTTATGATTAATATCATTCCCGGCCCCTTTGTCTGGCCAACTAATTGATGATTTATTACACTCCTTTTGCAGGTGAATGAATAGAGAACTTGCGTAGAAGTATAAATTTAGCAAACTGAATTATTTCTTAGATGTCGTTTTATCATTTTATTTGATAATTTTTGGTGTTATTATAAAGTAACTTTTTTGTTATAAGTACGTACGTTGTATTAGACATTTGACCGTCATTTTGCCTGATGTTAAGCGATAAAGCGGTCGAAGATGGATCATGTCTATCTAGGAACATCGAGGATCTGGATTGCCTTGAAGATATCCTGATTATAGGAACACGCTATCAGGCAGAGTTCCACTCCTTTGCCGTACGCATTATGTTTGGTTCGGAAGAATGGTAAATTCAATATTTAAAAAGGTACGGGTATCATCTCCCAAGCGCAAATATATTAGGCCAAATCTTTGCACTATCGTGTAGTTCTTTATTGAACAGTCACGGGCTCATAGAGATGTATCTGAATAAAACAATGATATATAAAATAATATTTTGAATAAAAATTATAAAATAATTAAGACTAATTATTTCTAAAGCTATAAAAATAATATTTAATTATTATATTTACGTATGAAATTAAGAATTTTGCCGTAGTCCTACTTTACATTCGAACATTTTCAAATGATCTTTTTTTTCTTATCTATATAAAGGGAATATATCCTGCCAGTTAACAAAGAGTATTTATTTCAATTTGCGAAGTGCCTTCCCGCAAAACGTGATACATTACAGGCGGCCACTTTTATTCATGTTTTATGTCTCTGTTTGTAGATGCGAGCGCGGCGGAAGGTTGCCGTAACTGTTTTGGCCTTCGTTCTGGTGTTTGCCGCCTGTTTTCTGCCTTCACACGTCTTCATGATGTGGTTTTATTATTGGTAAGCCTTTTTTATTTGAGTAATTCTATTTCGGTATTGTGTAAAGTATAGAGGTTTCGCTTATATGGAATAGATGTTAAATGTCAAAGAGAGGGTTAGTGTGTTACAGAAGCAATGGCTGCTTCCGTCAACATCATCCCACCAAAAACGTTAATACCTAGCCAAGTCTCGATAGAGCTGCTGGTTTATCGATAGAAAATAATGAAGTCTACATGGTACAAAAACACAAAGTTCTGTCAAGTCGGAGGTTCCTTACTGCGAATTCATTATTATTGTAGTTGTATAACTTGGCTCGACTGATCATTACAACCGAACGAATCTGCTGAAAAAAGACCTCCCCTAATGGGCTTAGTACGTACCGATTCCTAATAGTCAACTACTCGCCACCTTCCCCTAAGATTAAGACTAAGATCAATATGCTTGATATATGAAGACCAAATTATTACTACATAAGAAGAAGACAAACTGTCTGTAGGTGTAAGCAATTGTATATTGATTTCTATAAGGTCTCTAAGAATGTATAAGCTTTATTTCTTCAAAAGCTTGTTGTATTATATATATAAATTGTTGTACAATATAAAATTAGATAAAAAATTAACTTATGCATATTATGATTAAAGACAACGTTTCTCCACAGAATATTAAATATAAATTGGTTAATTGAAAACTCAGTTGTTTGGTAGTTTAATTACAACAATATAAGGAAAATTTGTTCATCATAGAAATAATAAAAGACGAGTCGGCTTAATTGAAAAATATTTTCCATAACTGAAAAAGGCGGATGGTATTATGTTGTTGTGTTTTTTATTTAAAAGATGCTATGAGTAAAATGTATTCAAAGTTAAAACAAACCTTTTAGCGTTCGGCGTTATTAAAATATAGAAAACGGTCATTGAATTTATTTTTTAATAACTTACCAGTTAACCTGTAAAACAATAATAGGATTTTGCCATTAGGAAGAGAGTTCTCGAAATTCAGTTCAGAGACTCGAAATAAAAAACCTTTAAATCACCATTCTCATTCATCAAGTCCCAAAACAAGTTATATTTATTTTAAATAGTTTACTGACCAAAATTAAATTTAGTTGTCTTTTTTTAAAAAAAATCTTAGGGAAACACCGTGAGGAAACCCGCGTATGCCTGCGAAGAAATTCAAAGATTCTGAACAATCCGCATTGGGTCCGCGTGGACGACTAAGGCTTAATACATCCTTTACGGGTAGGTTCGTGCTCCTCGGTGGGATCGTATAATGAGCTGAGATGATTTTTTTTATTACTTTGTGTGCCCTAAATTGGCTAATTTTATTGCTCTACGATTTACAGAAAATATCATTTTCAGGAAATAAACTAATATAAATATCCATTAAAATTCATACGGCGCCAGCTACCCCCAATCTAAGAATTAGAAACCCGAGACCTATTTTACTAAGTAAAGTGCCCTCAACCCGCAACACAAAAGTGCATAGCACTCGTATTTCACGGGACGATATCTGGCACTGCGGTGATACCTACCTAGACAACTCAGTATCAAGTCTACCATATAAAAAAAAAGTATATTATATACTAGCGACCTGCCCCTGCTTCGCATGGGTGCAATGCTGATATTCGTAATAGGCACACTCCTGCCTCCCCGGTCAGCCGGTACCGTCGCAAACGCTTCGTACCGCAATCTTTTAAGTCTGTAATATCTTCGAAAATATTCATTAAATCATATGCTGTTAAGGGCCATATAGATCTTTATTAAATTAACAATGTATATAAGATATTTAATTGGATAAGAATTAATGCTATATTGATTAAAATACGATAATTTTTAATATTACGAACAGACACTCAATTTATGTATATAGGTATACATATAAATTTTATTGAAAATTCAATTTAAAAATTGCATTTCTATGTTTTGTTAAATATCACTCTGCATACATCCCCCTACACATTTAATATATTTGATATGTCTGTCTACGGCAATGTAGTTAAGAAAAACACGAGTAGATCACTGTCTTGTAATCGTGTCTTAATTAGTGAACCGAGGATTAGGAGCTAAATACTCTATACTGAAGATACTCTGACACTTCCATTAGCGGGAAGTAGTATATACCAAGATTTTCAAGTACTTTGGAAACAAAGATGGAATCCAATGACGTCATTCATTAATCTTGGCGTCGAAACATTGCAAATATTATCAAAGTCATGATGTTCATTAGCAAGAACTACGTCGTGGGTTTGAAAGTGTTCTTTGTTATTCATATCAAAAATAATAGAAGAAAAACTTTCATTAAACATGAAGATATTTGAATATGTGTTTCACATGATTGGTAAGATTCAACTGTCAATACCTTCCTAGTGAGACCCTTATTGGGGACTTATAGATAAAGTTTAAGAAGCTTTAATTCCAAGAGCAGACGCAGAAAAATAAATAATTGGAGTAATCTAAATTAACTACATTTAAGTGAATTCAGTTATGTTTTGTTGTTCATTTCATCTCAGTGGTAAGTTACGAAAAGAAAAATTGAAAATTTATTAAGATATAAACAGCACTTTATATACACCTTTGTATAGAACATAATATAAAGAAAACACACAAAAGAAACATTTTCAATTATAGAAATATACGTATGTACCCTGCAGCAACAGCACTTACTTGTGACCATAATCCGTTCATCTACGGATTGAACAGCTTATTTATAATGATAATGGATTTTTGTTAAACCTTTCCGATAATTGTATGTAGTAAGTAAATTTGCACAAAAGCTTATGAAGCTCCCAATCAATGTAATTTCAATGAATACACTTAAACATAATATCATTTCGGCATAAAATTTAGCTTCTTTAAAATTGGCAAAATTTTATTGAACTATATAATTTTGGAAAAATAAATTATCGATGGCACAAAAACATTTAGAATTTTCGATTCAATAATTGAATTGCCGGTTCGTCTAATGGTAATATTTTCTTGTTTCGAAAGACTCCAGTTCGTTTCGCTCAAGATATTTTTCCGATGGTAAACTTTTTTTAATAGAAAGCCACGGCTAAAGTCCACTTGCTAATGCCAAAAACAAAGGTTACAAAGAACTACGAAACATGTAGTATGCCTACTGATACTCTTTGGTACAGTTTTCCCAAAACTTCTATAGAATGAAGTTGTTGTCTGCAAGATTTAAGTGCTAAACCCGAAGTTTGTTGAGTTTGTGAGATACTTCCGAAGTTTGTGAGGTTATTGATTTAGCGATAGCTGTATCCGATTTCAGCGAAAGCTCTTTATTCTTTTATTTATTTTTGAACCATCACGTATTTGCTTATGATATTTGCTTCTAAAAAATATTGTAGTGTTAATAAAAAAAATAACAAAGTCGTTATTAAATTTAGATCCTTAAAGATCACAATATATACACACTTAGATTACATTAATAAGATAAAATTCAAATAATATAATTCAAATAAAATTTTCATCATCATCATCAGCTCATTAAAAGTCCCCACCGAGGGGCACGAGCCGTAAAGAGTGTATGCCTTAATCGTCCATGCGGGCCCAGTGCAGATTGGCCGACTTCACGCACAACCCTTGAATCACATCGCAGGCGTGCGCAGATTTCCTCACGATGTTTGCCTTCACTGTAAGGGCGTCGGATATTCTTACATACTTATAATTTCGGAAATTCGACAAGACATTGGTACATCTTTCAGATCGGAAGGTAACAGTCCACATCAACGAGCTACCGTGTTTTTAAAAATAGTTTAAAAGTTAGACATTACAAACAAAAAATGTCATAAATTTTGTACTTACAGTATTAATATAGTTCAAAATACATGTATTTCCGTCCAACAGTCTACCGCAGAGCAAGACTACAACGGATGGTGGCACGGTCTCCGCATCGTGGGTTTCTGTCTTTCATTCCTGAACAGCTGTGTCAACCCCATCGCACTGTACTGCACTAGTGGCATCTTCAGAAAACACTTTAACAGGTACGTCATTATGAAATCTTGTTTGATGTTTGATTACTTGACAATCTCAATATCATTATTAAAAAGAAAGTAAAGAGATACTAGCTGCAGAAAAATCCATCGAAAAGTGAGGAATTATCTAAATCGGTGCATACACAACGAAAATCTTCACACTTAGCAAAAATCTTTTGATTTCTCGGAGACCAGAGATCATCAGTCCATGACTTCCTTATCATGGAATCACCTGTTAAGTATCCCCTTTCCATTAAAAATGAATTATCATAATAGTTCATAAACGACGAAATATCCGCGAGAAAACAAAAAAAACATATATACGGTCGAATTGAGTAACCTCCTTTTTTGAAGTCAAACTTTGGTAAAACTTTTCTCATACCTTTTTAAATAAAAAAGCTCCAGTCGTGGATTACGTGATCAGGAGAAACATGTTAAGGCTGACCCACCTGATAACTATTCAGGTTGAATCGACTTTAGCCAAAAGTCCTCTTTACCCTTCACTTTTCCTATACGGCTGTATCTATATATACATATATATATTATTGATTTATTAGCCAATTGACTTTTGCATTAAAGCTGGTTCTTATCATGGCAAACCTCTCCACTATTCTATTAATTTTATCTTAGAGCCACTTCATAAACTATATACCATCAGATAGTGCGTGTTTGTAAAAGTGGATAAAACACTTATTGATATGCATAGTCTTTGCTTCGTTCATTGAACGGAAAAGAACATATTTATTTGCTAAAAATCATTCACCAACCTTACTTCAATAAAAGAGGTAGTTATTCAAGATATAAACATTGATCATTAATTAATAAATGATCTTTAACGCTGATACTTCTATTGTTTGTGATATTGCAAAATATATTTCGACATTTAAACATATCTTCCGCTTACATTGGAACAGTATAGATAGTATATAATAAAAACTAGTGTGGTTAATAACATTTTACAAGCACTAAATCGAACCAAAAGAAATGAAAAATGTTGGTTGAATGTACAAAAAGTGACATGAGACATTAAAACTTAACTACGGTGGTCAATAATTAGATTTATTTGTAATATCAAATAATCACAAACTCTGTACAACTGTAGTTTTCTTATGGCGAGTTAAGTGTTCGCGTCAGGCACCAGGCTTAACTTGCGAATTTGGGGTCGAGCAAGAACTGTGATCGATGTCACAACTTTGCAGGATACTGATTGGCTTTTTTCGCCTTTACACAGTCCCTTAAGGTTAACAGAGAAGCAATAAAGGGTTTCCTTGTTGTTTGTTAAAGATTTCCACTATGAATTTGCCGGGTCAAGGTTGTTCTGCGTAGTTAATGAAAATAATATTATAAGATCTCATATAGTTTCGTAGAGTTTTTTCTCTTATCATTGCAGTGTTAATTTTAAATAATTTCACTTAATTAATTTGATTGCATGATGTTTGTTGTCTACACAAATGAATCATTTTATAAGTGCACATCTTTACTTAGATGACAAGTTGGTGACAATCAATGATATTGTTATATATTATTGACGACCAAATTTGATTAATTGAGGTGATCAATTTTAAATGTACAGAATCATATTTATTCTTAAAGGTTCGTGGATCAATATAAACAATATAAAATAATGTTTACTATACTCGAATTTTAAATATGTTTGTTGATATTATAGATATCACTTCTTTCTAGAATTATTTACTAATCTTTGACTGCATCTATATTCCTTAGTATTATAACCAGTCCCGATTGACGATTGGAATATCATCAAATACTTTATAACTCCGAAAACTAAATGTATGAAAATAATAATTAGAACATTTGGAGAAGGACACTTCTAGTTGGCAAAGTTACTTAACCATTACACTTACAAATCTTGAATTTACGCGTCTGATAACAATGAATATGTTATTAACACAACCACGTTTTACCGTAAGTGTAATTAGTTTAATGCTAGCATTGAGTCGTAAACTTTCACCGTCTTTGGGGAAAAGCAATAAATATCCGGAACCAGCTCTAGCCTATAGCCTTCTCAAGCCGATATGGAGGAACTTATATCGCTTCTCAGGAAAGATAAAATCATGTGTGTCAGGTTGTTGTTGAAATGATGATCGAAATATGATGTAATACTAGGCATGTTCGGACGGATCGAAGCGCGTACTTAGGTGGACCTATCTGAAAGCATAGTGATTCAAGCCTTTATATACCTGAATTTGGTGCATTTTGCTGGGTGAGACTCTGAATGCTGCTAAAAACCCGCAAACTCGTATTATAGGAACCTATATATCATACTAGATCTGCGTTACGATCGAAAACAATTTTATAAATCCTCATGTTGATTAGCACACCTTTGACTTCGACAGAGGGTATTTGGAATTCCTAGTCTCCAATTCCTATAGATTGCTAGACATCTAAATTAGTAGGCGTCTTTCTTTAGCATAAATTACCTCCACTGCGAATAAGAAAGAAAGGCACATTGATCCTGACTTTATGAGTTAACACTCAAATATCTTGTTAAGGTCTTAAAAAAATTGCGATAGGTTTAGTAGATAAAATGTTGCCGACTTTAGCATCACTACTCCCGCACACCCATGCCAATTCCCACGAATATTAAAATACCTTCCAGATGGGAAAAGGTTTAATTTAATAAATAGCCGAATGCATACAAAGTGGTAAATACTCCTATAACAACTTGGCTGACATAATTTGGAATTATATCATCATAGCCCTGATTGCTACAGCATAATGCACTTATTAAACAAAAGCCTTCTCATAATGTCAATGTTTACCGATTTCTAAGAGTAGCAGCCATGACTTTGATAGAATTGCAGTGTACCGATACTATTGTGCTAAACTAAGCTATCGATAGTATCGGTAGTATTATTGTTATACTCAACAGTCGATAGAGAATCGAGCGCAACACTGCTTTCCGCTTACTCTATTGCCTGTCTTTGTGGTTTTAATCAGTGCCGCTTTAATTGCTAATTATGTGGTTATCATGTATATTCAGAAACATGTAACTCTTATGATATTTTTGCAAAGATTTACATAACTGTATCTGCTGAATGGGGTAAATCACAAAAAACTAGAAATAGCAAACAACTCTGCCAATTCGATTGGATCGATCATTCACGTGAGCACTCGGCGATGGAACGCATAATTCAGTCTAGGATCCTTCAAAGCCACGACATGCTCCGCACTAAGCAGACAATAATGCGCTTTATGGGCACACTGAATCGAATTTCTCCAATTGGCTCCCCCAATTCGATGTCAATCACTGACGTCTTCATAAATTGAGTAGATGAATCCCACATTACAGTATTCGTATCTTACGCATAAACAATCTAACTAAGCAATATTGTAATGAGTGTCGTGCTCAATGGCGGGACTGTTCCTTCCTCCGGAAGGCGCAGTTCAGATCCCGCCAGTACCAATGAGATTTAAAATTTTCGAAAATTATATGTACGTTTGTCCGACGGCTCTTACGGGAGAAACTTCGTGATGAAACCGCGCACGCTTGCAAAGAGATTCAAAAAAAGGTGTGCGTAAAATCCGCAATTGGCCCGCGACTGGACGACTAAGCCATATACCCTTACGGGTAGCTCGTGCCCCACGGATGAGCGGACGTTTAATGAGCTGATGACGATATGATTAATTTGAAAAAAATTTTTATTTTTCATTTCATTAACATAAAAAATTACGCCATCTACTAATATGAGACAATAAAAAATATATAGATTCGTGTATTAGAACACATGAAAACACAATTATCGCATTCGTAGAACTTCAACCAACCACCTAAAACAATAACAAAGCTAAAAAATTAATAAAATATAACAATTTTATGAATACAGAACAATTAGTTACTAAGGGTGAAACCTTAATAAAATATTTGCGTAATTGAAACTTTGAAACGTTGAATGAGTCTCCTTTGACAACTTTGACATGGCAAGATAACTTGTAAACTTGAAGAAAATACGATATCAAGTACTCATACTGACGATTTTATATATAATACGATTATGAATTCAATGTTACTGAAAATTGCATGAACATTATTGTTTTTTTATTTCTAACAAAAAGGATTATTGTACTTGCGAGAGTTTTTCCATAGTAGTATGTCTGATTATATCATATTTGTATTTAGAATTATAATATACAAACAATTGAATATGAGAGGTAAAAACACAGGAAATCATTTGTTTCAAGTTCGACATCCGAGTGAAGGTAATTTCAAAAAAATATGCATCAATTAAGAAAACAAACAAACATAAACCTTAGAAATATATAGTGTATTTTACCGGAACGCACATGAGAGTGTGTGTTGTCTATTACACGAGATATTCACCCGTAGAACTCTATAAATATAAAACAACTAACTCTTGCCAGCAGTTTCGCTCGCGTTAAATTTGGGTATCATGTTCCCCTTTTCCGGTTATGCTGCTGTCAAACTCATCATCATCAGCTCATTATACGCCACCGAGGGCTTGTGCCTACCCAGGGTACCTTAGTCGTCCACGCGGGCCCAGTGCGTATTTGCCGATTCATGCACAACTTTTAAATCTATTCGCAGGCGTGCGCAATATCCTCACGATGTTTCTTCACCCTAAGAGCGTCGGATAAACGTACATATAATTTCGAAAATCCGCATACCAATTTGTTATCTACCTTCAAAATTCGAATCTCCATACAATTTCCACCACCATTGGGAGTGAACGAGTTATTATTTGACAAAAACTAGTCTATGTGATGAATCCCCTCAACTATCTCTACTTAAAAATCACGTTATTCGCTTGCCCTTTTGCCGAGAAAAACGGACAAACAGACATACTTTCCACATTATAGTATAAGTATGAATACAACCAATACAAGAAATGTGTTTCCAGGCCGTCTCTTTCTTCATCATCATTACTAATGCCATTACAACTTACTTGCCTGGATTATGTCAGTCAATTTAGCTCTATACTGGATCTTCTGAACGTAGAATCTTACGTAGGGAAAAACTAGTTTCCTGTCGAAAAGCACACTTATGTAGCCTTGAGCCTATGCAAACAAACCCTGAGTGAGCATCTTATTTGTGATAATTACTCGGCGGTAGAAATTGTAATATTATCCATATAATATTATCAGACTTGTGTATTTTCTCTAATATAATTTTAAGTGATTCCAACTACATAGTATACCTACTTTTAGATGCAGTGAAGAATTTTACAAAATTTGGCGGCCCTATGCGTTAAAATATTTGGACTAACTCCAGGGGGGTTACCATAATATTTTTAAAACAGATTGCTATAATGATACGTCATCATTTTTGTACCAGAAAAGATAAAGTAATATTATTGTAACACTGTTTAAAAGAGATGGTTAACCCCCAGGTTCTTACTTTTCAGAGTTGCTTTATGTTGACTATAAGTCAGTCTGTCACTCGTAGCAAAATATTTTATGTAATACACATTTGAGTAATAAAATTTAGGGAAAAGCAGTATATATATACTCTGAATTGAAATGATTACCGCTGCTAATAGAAATATTTGCCTAACCGTGGCTCTTCATTAAAACCTTAAACACGACAACTTAAGGTCGAATCGCGTTGTGTGTTAACAACTATAATGTTCACGTTAATGTTTGATAGATATAAATCAGTGGTTTTACGCCTTGAATCTCGTTACAGGCATATTTTATTACAGTTCTGTTTCAAGTTTCTGGTTTAGTAGGGCTACCGACAATTGTGCATAAACATACAAAAGTTTAAAAGAAATGGAGACAAAAAATTAATGATAAATTAATAAAATCAAAATTGTATTTCCAAATTAAGTATTTTTCGTTTGTAATGACTCAAAATTAGAAATACATTACTAGGTGGTAGACTCGATACTGAGTCGTCTAGGTAGGTAAGAAAGAAAGAAAGAAAGAAAGAAATTTATTTTTCAAAACATGTATCATAACATAACATATAACATGAATGCTCGTCTTAAATAGTTAATTGGGTACCAACATGTTTTGCCAACAATGGCGTGTAAAATATTAATATAGGAAATATGTCAATTTTTAAGAATTAAAAAGAATATGTCATTAAAATAATAAACAAGTCATAATTAAAATTCAATACTACTGAAAAAATTAAATTAATTATAACATAATACAATTTCTATATGAATTCATTTTATAATAGTATCATTTAAAAAGTCATCAATGCTGTAGTAACATTTGTCTATTAAAAACATTGTGTTGAGCTTTTGCAACCTCTGAGGAATCTTGTTAAATACCTTGGGCGCCATGCAAATCACACTTTTATTTAATAATGTGGTTTTGGCTGTATGCAAACATAATCTATCGCCACCACGACGATTCCTAGTAACAGCATCCGACAACTTCGGGAACAAGTGAGGATTACATTTCACAAACACCGCTACCTCGTATAAGTACAGTGACGGAAGTGTTAAAATTTTATGTTTCAAAAATAATGGTTTACAGCTTTCTGTAGTCTTAATGCCAAACATAGCCCTTACGCAGCGTTTTTGTGCTTTAAATGCGGTCTCTTTATTAGTTGAATTTCCCCAAAAAATAATGCCATATCGAAGTACAGAGTCTGCCAGACCATGGTAAGCTGTAAGTAGTGCGTCTTTGTTGACTACTGCTGAGAGTCTGTACAGAGCAAACGCTATACTACTGACTTTTTTATTTAATTCTTCGATATGATTTTTCCAATTTAACCTTTTGTCTATGTGCAAACCAAGGAATTTCGCGTTATCAACTGCATTTATTTTATTGCCCTGATAAAAAATATCAAAATCAGGAGATTTTGATTTTTGTTTGAAATGCATAATGTGAGTTTTATTAAGATTAATTTTCAAATTATTATTATTAAGCCATGAGATAATTGATGTCAGTGATTCGATTATGTCAAAATTATAATTGTCAATGTCATTACACTTCAGAGTTACGGTGCTGTCGTCAGCAAATAGTGTCATTGGGTGTTTAGTAGCATTTGGCAAGTCGTTAATATAAATGAGAAACAAAAGGGGACCCAAGACACTTCCTTGAGGGACACCATATTTAGTATGGCGCTCATTAGACAGGTATTTTTCTTCCCGTTTATTAACTAGATTAATCCTAGATATTACCGTTTTTTGGCTTCGATTCGTTAAATATGACTCCATTAAGTTTAACACGTTACCTCTTATACCATATGCTTCAAGTTTTTTTATTAAAATTTTATGGTCAACGTAATCAAAAGCTTGTGTCATATCACAGTATAGAGCACATACTGGAATTTTTTTATCGACATTACTGATTATGTTTTCATAAAAATTGTAAATAGCCATGTTTATTGTATGTTTCTTGCGAAAACCATTTTGTTCCTTACAAAAAATATCATGTTTTTCAAGATAAGCATTTATTTCATTGTAATAGTACTTTTCGAAGATTTTTGAGAATACTGAAATCAAAGCTATTGGTCTATAATTATCCATTATTTCCTTGTTGAAGTGGTACAATTATGGACATTTTGAGTTGCTCTGGAAAGATACCTTCTTTAATGCTAAGATTTATAATGTGGCTTAGGTGGTGACAAATGTTTTCGTTTACGGATTTTATTATTTTAGTTAATATGCCATCATATCCTACACTGTTAGTGTTTTTCAAATTTTTAATTATTATAAAGATATCTTGCGGAAGGCTCGGAGCCATGAACATCGATTTTTGTCTATAATGAAGATTCATTTTAATTTTTCCGTGGTCATCCACAGGTTTTATTTTGTCTATAAAATAATTGTTAAAGGAGTTTGCTATTGTGGAGGGATTTAAAATATTACTAGAATTTAATTTAATTTTTGATATAGGTTCTTTTGGAAGATTTACTCTATTATTATTAATCATTTTCCATGTGGTTTTCGATTTATTATTAGATGTTTTGATAGCATGGTTATTTTGGGCCCGTTTTGTTTTTCTTATAATGCTTTTAAACAGTTTTGAGTATCTCATAAATTTTATTTTATTGTCTTTAGTTGGTTCTAATCTAAATTTCCATAGTAAATTTCGTTTTCTTTTACTACAAATCTTTAGTCCTCGGGTTATCCATTTTGCTTTGTAAGTGGTATTTATTTTTATTTCTTTTATAGGAAAGCAAAGATCATAGAATAGTTTAAAATTCTCATAGAAATGTTGGTACGCCAATGTAGGGTCGCTAGTATCATACACTTCCGAGAAGCCCAATTTCTCAATACACATTTTAAATTTGAGTATATTTTCTGTACTGTAGTCACGTATCTCTTTACGCCAAAACTTTAACTTTGATATCCTTTTTACTGGCATTTTAATTAGTTGAGCTGTATGATCAGACAGAGCAAATTCCAACACTTCCGTTCTGCAAGTTCTATTGTAATTGTGAGCAAAATTGTCAATACATGTCATACTTGCAATTCTGGTTGCCTGCTTTAATTCTAATCTTAGGTTGTAGTTTAGTAGTAAACATTCTAGGTCAAGAGTAGTATTATTTCTTTTTAACATGTCAATATTGAAGTCACCAGCTATAAGAACGTTATTACATTTTATTTTGCTAACATACATTAAGACTTTTTCAAGCTTATCAAAAAATAATGGGAGATTACTGCAATTAGGTATACGATACAGACAAACTATAACAATTTTGTAGTCAGTTAGTTCAACCGCACAGCATTCAAACACATTTGGGAGGGAATAATTTTTAACTTCTGGAAGCTCTCTCCATTGACGATCTTTCTTCACAAGAATACAGGCTCCTCCTCGTTTGCTATTGCTTCTACAGAAACCACTTGCGAGAGTGTAGTTATGCATGTTTAAGAACCTCTCGTGTCCCGCAATCATGAAGTGCTCCGTAATGCATAGCTCATCAAGATGAATTTGAAGTGCATCTGATTTACTAAGTAAACCCGCAATATTCTGATGTAAAACATGTAGGTATTTATTATCGAAAAAACAATGATTCCAATGTTGGTGTCTCTATGTCCTTAGATGGTGCTGCTAAATTAATAGGCATTGTTTCGTGTAGAGTTTGTATATAAGTATTCAATTTGTTAATTATACATTTCATTCCTATTTTATTTAATTTTCCTGTTTTAATTGATAACATGCTTCTATTAGAGTCAAAAATATAAGCATATTTATTTTTGCACGCGTCTTTATTTAGTAGTGTATTGAAGTTTTCTATTCTGCAGTTGTATATATTGGCTCCTCCTATATATGTCGGCACAGCAATTATTATATTTGTATGTTGAACTTCTTGCAAAGCATTACGTATCCTATCTACCAATAGCTCAGATTGTTGAGAATACGTAAAGTCAGATTGCCCTACGAAAATTACACAGTAATCTTTTTGTGTATCCGTCTAGTTTCGATCTTAATCCAGTCAGTAGTTGTTTAATACCTCCGCCTGGTGTTATGTAGTGACAGAATGAGTGGTTTATTCCTAGGCCGGTATTTTCCAATAAACTCAAAATATTTTGTTTATTATTGCTACTAATAAAGCAAAGCTTGCTGTTCGTAAATTCCCGTGTCATTTTTTTGTTTTCAGTTGTAAAACTTTCCTTCATAGATCCATCTGTTTCATTTAAGTTTATATCCATTTGCTTTTTTTGATATGTATGCGGCGTACTGTGATATTTTGATCGTATAGATTGTATTTTTCTGTTCAAATAATCTATTTCCTTATTGGCATTAACTAATTCTTTCTGTTTAATTTTGCCTTGTAAATCTTTAAGATTTTGTTCCTTTCTATAGATGAATTGAAAATATCATTCAGTAGATATGGCTTGTCAGCTATTGGCGTCGACTCTTTGTTATGCATAGACAGTTTTTTCTTCTTGTGAGAAGCTTGAAAAGTTTTTTGGACTAAATGTACTTTGACACAGACCTTTCAGAGTGGATATTTCATTATTAAGTTTAGATATTTGTCTCTTAAGTTCATTATTTTCAATTATTGTGTTTTCCAGTTCATTCTGTGTAGTCAAAAGTTCGGACATCAGGTGGTCATTATTTTCTTGTAGTTCCACAATATTGTTATTTAAACCTGTTAGGCATTCAACGCTCCTGGACAATCTTTCTGTCGGCGATAATGTTACAAACGACTCATTTGTGCTATGACTCAACCGATTGAGTAATGGCGAATCGCCAGAATTGAAGCCAATGTTTTGTGACGTGGTCTTACTAGCTTTAGGAGACAGTGGTTTTTTTCGCATTGTTATGTTAGCAAGCTCTTCTTGTCACTAATAGTTTTTGTTTTGATGTCACAAGACTTGCACTTCCATTGCATTTTTGCATCATTTACCTTTAGGCGATACAATTTTTCCGAGAGACCAATGCAGTCATATTCATATTTCATTTTACATTCCACACAGCTCAGAGTTGTTTTCAAGTCAACTTGTTTCTTACATTCATGACATTGTACGATACTCTGTTTATGAATACTGGTGTTGTAATTTCTACTCGTATTTATTTTTTTTTACGGTCTTCGATGCCATTGCGTTGAAAAAACCTTAAAAAGATTCTTAGTAATGAAGAATTGAACTCGGGGACGAGTAAGTTACGTCCGTGGTAGTCGCCACTACACCATTAATATTATTAAGTAAACCTTCGAAATATAGCACTGAGTTGTACGGTAAGCTCTTTAGCAGTCCATAAAGTGATCAATTAGCAGAGGTTTACTTAAGATTTTAGTTATGGATACTTTCACTAGATGGTGTTTATTAACGCCTTGATGACAAAATAGTCCCTTTGCTCTGTATTTAAAGTTCTTTTTCATATATGAAGTATCACGTAGTTTGATCTTTTAAATACAAGTAACCGTCTATCACTTGATTTTTCGAATGTTATTATTATGCAAGTCAGTGGGATTATCGATCACTTCACTCAGAGTATTCACTGTTGTTTGCTCTCGTTTTAAGCACTTTTTCAAATGATATAATAGTTCAATTGTCTAAAAAGTTTACGATTTAGGGTGTTCACTCTTTTTACACTTTTTACGCACTATTCAGTCGAATCAGTATCCAAAAACATTTGTACACAGTATTTAACTAATAACTTTCACTTTTTTCAAGTCCGATCTTAACAATAACAACAATAACTAATTTTAACAAAGAAATTACACGGAGCTAATGTTTACATGACAGCAGCGCCATCTGCCAACGTACCACCACAGTGCCAGACATCATCCCATGAAACAGGAGTGTTATGCACTTTTGTGTTTTGGGATGAGGGCACTGTAGCTAGTGAAATTACCGGGTATAAGATACCTAACATCTGTTGTCTCGGGTGACGGGCGCAGTGCGGCGTTGATGGAGGATAATAACTGTCTGTCAGTTGTTGGTCTCCTTTAATTCCGCTCTATCATGATCTGGCGTATCACTTACCATCAGGTGAGCGTCCAGACCGTCCTGTACACTTATAACATAAAAAAATACTAGTATACTTAGTTAAAGTAAATAAAGTATTTTTTCGTTGCATAATAATTAATTTTAAACTGTTTTAAAAATGTAAACCACGTCATATCAATGCAATTAAAATCATCACCATTATTATGGCAATAAATAAATTAATAATAATTGCGTAATTCGTAACGCGTGTTCATAATGGAATATATACGAGATAAGCTGCTCGTGACACACGAGTAACATGAGTGTTATGTGTAAAGCTTTTAAAATGAATACAAGCCTTTTCACTGTGTTACATAGTATACATTTTCTGTTTAGTGCAGATTGTACGATGTTTTATTTTGAAAAGCTGTGTACACAACTCAATTTCTTCTAGAGTTTACGTCAGCACTATAGCTTATAATGTCCACTGCTGAACGAAAGCCTTCCTTAATGATTCAAACTCATAAATGTTTTTTTCAAATAAGTAATTAAATGACACTTTTGAATCGTCAAGAAGTTATTATTAATGAATCTACCAACATTACGGAACGACTTTGTAGTTGACATCCATCTGCTACCCGCCACCTTAACCAGATCATCAGGCCATCTGGTTGGGGTTGACCTACACTTCACTAAAAATCCACAGACCCACCCACTGCGTAATGGTTGAGACGTCGGCTGTTACACCATGGATTTCGGGTTCGATCCCTGAGCAGTACAAAAAATTGTCTGTATGAGCATGTCTGTTTGTATTGGTCTGGGTGTTTTCTATGTACAATTTGTATGCAATTACGAAAAGAAGATTTTAAGTATATTTATCCGTTGTTAAGAAGATCCCATAGTACTGGCTAATGCTTAGTTTGGGGCTACATGGTTCTGTGTGTGTGTGATGTACTTATTTATGTATGAGGTTTTTCACCTAATTACTTTATGTCTATAAACGCTCATTATTTATGTTTTGTTTATTTAATTAATTACATAAGTTTCGTAGCATCTTTAATCCGACTTCTTCTAACAGATACCTGCTCTGCCGTGGAGGTTCTATGCATGGGACTCGAGGATCTATGTCGCTGTCTACATCAAGGAGGTTGCATTCGAGTAGAAAAACCAATATCAGCATGGTTCCACGGACGTAAGTTCTTAGTTTTGAATTCATAGAAAATTCGTAGAAATCATATTTGAAAGATCCTCGTGAAATGAATGCGATTGAAATCATCAAAAATATATAATAATGATCCGACAAGGAAAATCTATTAACTATTTTAAATAAAATTGGTTGTAGGTACTCTTTGTAGGATTCTCGATTTGGTGAGATGGTTATTATCGTTCTGAATACCCTGGTTTCTTTTCTGAAGTTAGTAGTTTCTAAAAGGGTAATAAAGGTGACAGTACCTACACATCTTTCTTAGATCAAAAATAAACTATCTAGACGCACAATCACGTAGAAACGTCAACCAAAAAATGACTGAGCCTAAGATACAAACGTATAGTTATTGTTTCATTTAGAATATAAAATAATTCATTTAAATTTTGACCTTAACGCGTCATAAAAGGAGTACAAATTCAAAACCACGACCACATTACTATATCATTATGATGGACATTACTATGTCATTATGATATCAAGCAGCGGCCGACGGGCGTTATGAATGAAAATTCTATACAACTGACGCGATAGACACACGTTTTCGGGTGAAATTGTTCATTTAGTTAGTGTATTGTGTATCTATCACATCATCGAAAAAAATTGCTTGATAAATTCAAATACAGAGGATAATATAAGAAACATCTTTAACAGGACAAGTGTCGGCCGCGAGAGCAGCATTCGGCTACTGAACAACGGCTCCTCGAAAATCTGAGGGTCGACCACGGGCCGCTCCGCCAACAACAACCAGGAGCGGTCCAAGCAGAACTTCAGCAAAGGCACGCTTTACAAGGCAGAGCATCTGGCGCCTTTCCCCAGGTGCTGCGAACAAGAGAACGGTGCCAAACTACCAGATACGAGAATCGCCGCTCGCGACTCCAGCACTGAGAGCTTCTTACTGCAACTGGACACGTCTTTCAGGTCCAGTTAAGGGCGAATCAAGTGACAATAGAGCAGTGAGTTTACCAGTGACGGTGGAATGTGGTACTCGCGTATTTTAGAGCTATTATTTAGTACAGTCTTAAGTTTTCACGATTAGCACGCTTTGAATGAAAATATTTTTTGTAGATTGAATGAGGTATTTAATGAAAACTAACACTGAGACTAATTACTATCGTAATCCCGGTAACTACATAGTCATTGAAATATCTGAAACGTCGGGAAGAAAACTTAGAAACACTAAAAACTATATAAAAATGGCTTCACACTGTATTTAGCTACGTAAGGTGAAATGAAATGTTCGGCAATGCATTTGTTGTCTTGTCGCTCCTTATGGATCGTACCGAGTGTCTATATTATTAAAATGTAAACGATTATTAAAACGTCATCAAATTCATTAAATTGTTCTTCATTACATGAGCTATTATTTTCAAAACATAGATGTCTGTAAAAGGCCTAATCATAGACCAACAATTAGGTATGAGTGAGAATTATGCTTAACTTCGAAGTCATTTTAATGTATATAAAAAAATAATTCATAGAACTCAGCCAAAAGTATGTAATTTAATATTAAATATGAAATGTTTATTGAACAAAAACTATTGGAACTTTAAATAACTTTGGGTAACAAAATTCCTCTACATTCTAAGAATATTTCAGTAGCTTTATTTTAAGCTCAAATATTGAAAATACTATTAAATAATTCAACTGGGTACTGCGGCTAAAACCAGTAACTTTTAGAAAGCAATTAAATACAATATTTATAAATTGAGCTTAAACAAAGTATAAATTGAACTTGTACTAGAATTAGTCGAGTTCGCCAACATTTCGATAAGTAATTATAAAAAATGTCAAGAAGTAATTCGATTTATATTATAACCCCTACAAGATAAATTGTAAAAACATTACAAGATAAAAAAGAGCGTCGGTGGCTCAGTGGTGTGGACTGTCGCCTTCCTACCGGGAGGGCTGAGGTTCAAATCCCGTCACGTACCAATGTATTTTCGAATTTTCGAAAAATATATGTACGTTATCCGACGCTCTTACGGTGAAGGAAAACATCGTGAGGAAACCTTTATGCACGCCTGCGAAGAGATTCGAAGGTTGTGTGTGAAGTCGTCCAATCCGCACTGGGCCCGCGTGGACGACTAAGGCCTATACACCCTATACGGGTAGGCTCGTGCCCCTCGATGGGGACGTTTAATGAGCTGATGATGAAGATAAATTGTAATATAGTTTGAATATATATACTGTTAGAATAATATTAAAATGTATTAACATGTGAAAGCATAAACATTGGTAAGTATATACTTACATTCATGTTATTAATTTTAAGAACTTGTAATATATAGATTATATTGTTACTAAACTTTAACGTTTGACTATAAGATATATAATTATACATACCTATGTACAGAATATACACATACACTATTAAAAACTATTTAAAATATCTTCTTCTGTGTTGACCAAATATATTTATTACCTATTTATTTCGAAAACATATAACAAATACTGAGTGTAATTAAGTTTAATTAAAAATAATATGGTAACGGTTATAAAAATAACAAATAATTACTTTCTAAGTAATGAACATCCTGTTTAAAAAGAATACTACGTATTATAAAACGTAGAATGTATATAGGGTTACATATAAAAAACTGCGGAGTTAATAATTTGTTAAGAACAAATTAAGAAACCAAAAGCACTTGACTTTATATTTATCAAAAAACTATTTTTATGTTAAATTTATTATTTATATTTCATGATTGGATTAGGAACTAATGGTATTTCTCTTTCCCTGTTATTTTTTTTTCATATTTTTTCCATAGCCTTTGCTAATGAAACCAAAAGGTTTCAGGACCTAGTTTTTACTCGTTTAGGTAGATACTTAGCAGCACTTTACTTGTTCTATGAGAAACAATATGGGAAATAACGAATTTAGAAGTATGTATATATTATGTGCCTGTAAATATATGCAACGGAGTTTGTCATAAGAATATGACAAATCAGATATATTCACGTCAAAGAATAGTAAATAGGAAAATCTCATTTTCATATTTCCTATCCGAAATACGCGTTTGTTTAGCACATTTAATTTAATACATTCACAGACAATACCTACTCGTATCACTATAATTTATTGTTATGATGTCTACCGGTGTCAAATTATCCAGATTTGAGCCCCATTTTTTAAATACTTCTATATAAGAATTTTCCGAATCAGAACAAGCTCAACATTTTATGAAGTTCATTAGCATCATCATAGACTAATACTACGCCCACTACTGAACGAAGGTCTTTCCTAATGACTTCCACGCAGACCGCTGCCAGGCAGTTGTTTCCCGTCCATAGGCTTCACTATTTTCCATCCAGATTTTACATTTCATTTTGAATTCTAATGTTGAGGAGTCAAAAGAACCCGCATACCTATCGTACATTAAAAATATTGAAAAATATCTCAAGGTCAAAAATCAATGACAATAAAAAAAAAAAATAAAAGCTCACGCCTTGGTCCTAGAGGGGTAGGCAGAGATGATGGAACGCCACTTTGCGCGGTCCTGACATACTTCCCTAGCTTCATTCACATCCATCAATCTGTTCATACAAGCTCTTTTATTCCTTGGACCCCAGCCTTCTTAAGGACTTGACCAATTTGTTCAAGGTAAGTCCTTCTGGGTCGACCCCGACTTGTGTATTACTTTCTTTAGAATTGATGTCTTACAAAACATTGGTGACAAGTGGTGAGTTCTATCCCCGTACAATACAATTTTAATGTCAGTTGATCATTTCAGAGGTTCCTTCGCAGAAAAACTAAAACGTGTTTTCCTTCGGGTATTTATTTGAATGTTAACAAACTGGGTCACGTGGCGTCATAGAGCTATAATTAAATATGACAAGGGCTACTGCAATGACAGACGACGCCCATTTTGCTCGGGTTATTCACTCAACTAAGAACAGAGGTAAGCATGTCTTTTACGGTTATGGCGACCCAGCTCACAAAACATATTTAGTTTCATCCTTACCTTACCATAAATTTAGGGCCGTAAAATGTATCGCTGTTACTATCATTATGATCTAGTTCAGCTGCACCAACAAACATTTCACTCAGTCGTAAACCAACTAAACAGCCTATAACGTCCACAATTGAGTACAGGCTTTTATTACACAGTATGGCTATGGAGAAGTTAAGCTCTAACCTCACCACATGGTTTGGTTTGTGTTAACAACTTCTCGTACCATCCAAAATAACCTAGCCTTGCCTTTCCAGGCACTTAGGCTTATTATAGATGTATTTTTAATTTTTCTATATTTATTTGTAAAAATAATAATTAATATTTTTTTCTCTTTATGTGTTTAAAATATAGTTATAATGTCCTTGCTTGTCACTGTAGCTTTAGTAACAGGTAATTCATGAATACTGTAATAAAATCATTTAGGGTATAAATATGTAATCATAGTGTCTGAAATGACATTAGTGTAATTGTGACATATTTATTATAAAAATCAATATGAATGTTCATATTATGTATTGTATATCCACAACAGGTGTTGTTCAGAATAATTTTGGCCCAGAACTCCAGCGATTCTAAAAAATAACCCTGCTATGGAAATAGTTGGAATTGAGGTGCCTGCATCCTTCAAATACACGAGCTCTTCAGCAAAACATTTTGAGATCATTGTAAGCGTACTTATTCCCACGTTATTTGGTGATTATATAATAATGAACTGACTTATAAAAACTGTAAGAGCATTGTTATAAGAGCGCTGTCTATAAATCCATATTTTTTGTAGCACTGAATTACTATGACATAACGTTTAAAAGTACTAGAGTTAAGGGTAAGCATGTGAATAATTTAGAAACAAGGTTAAGTCTAGTCATTAATTAAAAACCTAATGCTAACTTATGTTCATACTGTTTTGTTCTCTAGAAATAATTACTGATGTTTTTTAATTGGATTAAATAGATTTACCTAAAAGCTTTGTTTGAATTTGTCAATTGATAAAATTGATGACTCCTATAGCCATACACACATATGACTAAGGCCTAAATAAGGAATGACTACATTGAAAGGTTTCGCTCCATACGTAACAGCTTCTCTGTTTCAAGGCTAATGCAGCTCGACTAATTAGTATTGTTAGAGAGCAAACAAATATTAAATATATACCAAAGCATAGCAGCACATATTTATTAAGGCGCGTGGTATATTTTGGCCACGCAGAAAAGAAAATATGGTGATATGCAATTTATACTGTTTCAGGATGGAAGAATAAGAGTTGATAAGGCCGATTCGATAATTTCTACTTTACTAGGTCGTAGACTTGGTTTTGACTTTTCTAAGTAGGTAGGTACCACCGCAGTGCCAGATATTGTCTTGTAAAATACAAGTGTTATGTTTTTATGTGTTTCGGGAAAAGGGCACTGTAGCCGATGATATTCTATATATATAAAGGTAGACACGACACCCGTGCCTCAAAAACGAACCGCTAAAGAGAATACAGTTGTAGGCTCTTTGTTTAGGTAAATGTACGCCCATTCGAAACATGTGTATGTGTGCTGTCACTGCATTCGGAACACTTTTCGCGATTGTTTTGTGAGCATATCACGAATCTATACTTTTAACATCATTGACTGTAGCTAGTAAAATTACCGGCTATGAGAGACCTAGCTGTCGTCTCGAGTTACGGGCGCAGGGCAATGTTGAAGGAAATTAATGACTTCATTAATTTCGTTTTGTCCTGCATCTGTCATGGTGTATCAATTGCTGTGTCAACATGTTTCAAAACGATACTGTTTGAAAGACATTTGCTGACCACTGTGACTCGCCGATGTACGCTAGAGGCAATTGCATACATATTGAATTCAGTTGAGCACAGCTTTAAATATACATACGGTATTTGCTTTTGTATTCTTTCCCGAATATACTTATTTTTGTCATTAATTTTATATGTAATATGGGTCAAATAAACGAATCTCATGTCTTGATTACATATTTTTCAAACAAATTGCTAAAACTTTTGAATAAAAGAAGTATCTAGTACAGTAAGTAATCATCATTAACTCGTCCACACCGATGGGCAAGAGCCTACCCGTATAGGGTTTAAAGGCCGCAGTCGTCCACGCAGGCCCAGTGACGTTTAGTCAACATTCCATTCATCGCACATATTTATGTGTGTCGAACAAAAATTACAGATCCTGCGGATTGGCCGATTAACGTACAACCTTTGTATGTCTTCGTAGGCGTGCGCAGGTTTCCTCAGGATGTTTTCTTTTACGTAAGAGAGTCGGATAAACGAATAATTTCGGAATTCGGAAAACACATACGTGGCAAGATTTGAACCTGCACCCTCCAGATCGGTTAGCATCAGACCATACTAATGAGCCTGCGATGCTCTCAGTAAATAATACAATAGAATTGGTTACTGCTCTTCACAATAATGAGATTCACCATTCACGAGCACCATCATTAAATTTGATTAGGGAAAGCAAGAGGGCTTCTTAGAAATAGTAATTCTCAATCTGTCGACTTTTTTGCTGACATTTCGTGAGAAACTTTGCAGTAAATTTGCTTAGTCCCGTACTTTTACCTATTTTTCACCATCCAATTTGCATATTTCTCTGATAATTACTTCTTCAAATTGCTATTTGTGTTTGAAACTAGCGACGACAGACATTGAATTAGGTATTGCGTGCATATTTTTATTTCTCACTTGTTTACATCTTATAAGTGTAGTGTAGTGTGTTACCAACTTTTCAATTGAAATAAATTTTCATAACTTATTACTAAACATTCGGTGGTTAACTAAGCGTCGGTGGCTCAATGGTGTGGACTGTCGCCTTCCTACCGGGAGGGCTGAGGTTCAAATCCCGCCACGTACCAATGTGTTTTCGAATTTTCGAAAATATATGTACGTTATCCGACGTTACGGAGAAGGAAAACATCATGAGGAAACCTTCATGCACACCTGCGAAGAGATTCGAAGATTGTGTGTGAAGTCGTTCAATCCACACTGGGCCCGCGTGGACGACTAAAGCCTAATCACCCTATATGGGTAGGCTCGTGCTCCTCGTGGGGACGTTTAATGAGCTGATGATGACGACTAAACATTTGGTAAAACATATTTCGCTTGAATCCAAGTAATCTCTATTTAAAGAGCAATCTAAAAGAGGTTTTTTTGGGATGGAATTTGCTGTTGGCCACAGAGTATGGCTTCCATAGCTTCACTGGGCATACGGCGAGTGTAGTTGGTGTTTCAACCTTGACTAAGAGTGTTGCAGGGGATCTAGGTTATCTGGTTTTTGTATGTTTTGTGTGTGTGTTCGTTTTGGTATGCTTAATTTTTTTTTTATTACAACTCTAATGTCACTAAATGTATTTAATGTAAAAATATTCTTTAACTATCTTCCTTTTCCTTTGTTTTGTTTGTCTAAAAATTATACATGTGAAGCGTCAATGTCAGTGTGTCATAACGCTGTCATAACCGTTTCGTTTCACCATTTTGTTATGTTATCGTTCATTAATGTTCTAATTTTCTTCTGTATATAATTTTAAGTTAATTTCACTTTTTAAAATGTTTTTATTATTGTTTTTTTTTGTGACGTCATTTCTACAATGGGTTCCGTCAGAATATCGGCGCTGTTGCGACGTCTTTGCAAAGCATCGCAATGGCTTATGCTGAGACGGAACATTTGACCTGTTTATTTTTTGTTTCTGTTTTGATGTTTAAATAAGTAATATGTAAGTTTTTTTTTTTTTTATCTCTATAATTGTATTTTTAATTTATCAAAGGTCAATAAATGGTTTTTCTTTCTTTCTTTCTTTCTTTCTTCTTTCTTTCTATTATACAAATGAATAGACACTCATATTTGTATTATCCGGTAATCAAAACTCTCGGTGTAAAAGTTTAAAGCGAATTCTCAAACATTACACCACATAGGTCATAATAAAGTGGATAGTAATATAGTTGTAAACTTGAAATCTACTAAACTATCGAAACCAAAGCCGTTTTTGATCCAGCGAAACCAATGTTTAAGAGGTACTTCAGATCATCTTAAAATCTACCACACCAAACTTATTCCATTTAACCTGTAATTCTCGCATGTGTAAAAAATTTTTGCTACATTCAGCGGACTCTATATCGCAATATCCGTATTAAGCTTTCCAAAATATGTTTAGCTATTGATGTAACATTAAAAAAAAAAAGATTAAACCGAACCATTTGAATAGATTTCGAATGAAGCAGACGAATCTAGAGTGCGGGAACAAAGCGAGCTACTGAACTCCGTTTTCATTAAAACGTTTTGCGATGCTTCCAAGGTTTCCGTTGACCGTGCTCTTTGTAGGGTTTGCAGTAAACTTTATTGAGATTTGTGGCAATATGTGTTTTTAAGGTAAATATTCCAGCTAGGGAACTAATATATTTTTCTACAAATCTACAATATACTAAACAAATAGTTCGTGCCTGCTCACTGCAGGGTATATTTGTCTGCCGAGTATTTACTAATATTTAGCAGGACCTATAAACGTTTAAAGGAGAGAATGCTTTAATTTTTAAAGATTAATCTTTAAAGAATCTTTTGAGATATCTTCAGTAGACGCCTAACATCGTTAGCGTTGATTTTATATTGTTTTGATTGGCTATAGTAAAGCAATATGTATTTTAAAGAAATTTCACTAGTGGTGCCAGTTGAAAGGTTTAATTCGATGCTTTGGTGGCAAACATCAGGTCCTGAATCAATGTGTCAGTATACGATCCGTTACCTTCCAATAATGAAACTCACTGAAGCACCTGCTGGAGTAGTTTCCATGGTTTCTGTTTGTATCCCTAAACATCTGAAATGTTTGTTTTTTATGTATATTTTTTTTACAGAAGAGTAATGTGTCTATACCTATCTATTGTTGCCATATTAAAAACTCCATGCTTAGTTTAAAATTTAATTTTAAACAGTTTCGTTGAAATTTTTTATAACTATTATTTATGACCTCGAAAATGTATGTCGTTACTTGGAAATTTATTATAAGTAATGTAAATTATCCCACTCTATAACAGTACTTAATATACTAGTTTCAAGATTTCCTGAGTCCTTACACCTAAAGATGGCTATCAAAAAGTATCGGAAAACTTTCAAGTGAACCCTTATCTTGATAACCCTTCCTTTCAGTAACTACTTTTTACGTAAGGAACAGGAGAAAGCTTTTGGAAATTATTCGAAAACTATTTATTTGTTCGTAATATACAATTTGTAACGTTTGATTTGCGTGTGCTTATATATCAACGTGTTACAAGCAACGATTCCAAACAAATGATTATATGATTGGAGCAGATAAGTTGTGAAGTGGTTACCGATGGACCGATATAAAAGAAGATAGGTTGCTGATGAAGGCTGGAGAAGTGTACATGTTACAAGCAACGATTCCAAACAAATGATTATATGATTAGAGCAGATAAGTTGTGAAGTGGTTACCGATGGACCGATATAAGAGAAGATAGGTTGCTGATGAAGGCTGGAGAAGTGTACATGTTACAAGCAACGATTCCAAACAAATGATTATATGATTAGAGCAGATAAGTTGTGAAGTGGTTACGATGGACCGATATAAGAGAGATAGGTTGCTGATGAAGGCTGGAGAAGTGTACATGTTACAAGCAACGATTCCAAACAAATGATTATATGATTGGAGCAGATAAGTTGTGAAGTGGTTACCGATGGACCGATATAAGAGAAGATAGGTTGCTGATGAAGGCTGGAGAAGTGTACATGATACAAGCAACGATTCCAAACAAATGATTATATGATTGGAGCAGATAAGTTGTGAAGTGGTTACCGATGGACCGATATAAGAGAAGATAGGTTGCTGATGAAGGCTGGAGAAGTGTACATGATACAAGCAACGATTCCAAACAAATGATTATATGATTGGAGCAGATAAGTTATGAAGTGGATACCGATGGACCGATATAAGAGAAGGCTGGAGAATGGTAGCAAACACAACATGTTTTTTGATGTTTATTTGCCGCTATTATTACGACATTTTATTATAAAGACCTGCAAATATTGCAATACAAAAATGGCAACCTCATAGTATCGCATATCTTTTGGTATATTATTGTTTGCACTCCAAAGTTTATTGAAACAATACTTTTAAATATGAACTTTTGTTGATGGCCTCATCTTTTAGGCTTCAACTATATTCGGTTATTACCCATTTTGGCAGTTCGCCCAAAGTTTGTTAAATTATTATGATAGGTATTATCCCATCAACGATGAAAAGCATACAGAGTGAAGTTGAGAACATTGACATTAAAAAAAAATAGGAACGTACTCGTGATTCAAAGTACCTACATTCTCCAAATGTGAGGCAAATCTATACAAAAAATTAAATATTTTCAAACCTTTTTTACTTTTAATTTGTTCCTCTTCAAGTATTGTCAAAGGTCAATATTTTTTTGGGAACCTACCTACTGCTCTAAAGGGTTTGATTCTCGTTTAGTTCTTTTACTTAGAAGATTTGTATGCAGAAAAGGATACATATTAGTAAGGTAACAACAATTATCTCAAATCAGCGAACAACTAATAAATATTAGAAATGTCGACTGCAAAATGGCTTGTCTTACTTTAAAGCGAAATGGATATTACAAAACGTCTATCATAAAAAGTATTTAATACTAAATGGAATTAAACCGTATTAGTACTAAAGCCGGAGCGAATTATTCATAGAATATCTGCTGGCCAACGCAGAGTGTACATTATAAAAATATGGCGCAGCTGTTAACAACAACCTTTCGTGTTTTATGTAGAAGCTAAGTACTAGAGTTTATTAAAATGAATATTTCTTTTACAACTTAAACTTGTTTATTTTGTGAATGTTTTAACCCGTGAAGCAAAATGATAGGTTTATATAAAATTGGCATATCTGTCTGTACTATCGTACGTGATATCTGATATTTAACGGTAACCGTTTGGTTTGTTTTCTTATTTTGAAGGTGAATAATCGGGTTTGTATTTTGTGTTTAATAGAAATCTGTCATTAACAGTTTCTTTCAGTACCGATAACGTGCTTAAAAGTAAATTTATTACCACGCTTAGGGTAAACTGGGGATGAGTAACATGTTTGGATTTTTGTATTTCGAACTTATTTTTACGATATAAAGTTCAGGGCATGTGTTGTATTTACTTATTATGTATAAAGACAGGTGTCTCAGAAAGTTAAGCCGAAGTACGGTGATTACGCCTTATAGTTACCGTTATCAGATAACATTATTATCATATCATTATACATTTTTATAATATTGATTGATTTTATAAAAAACATGGTTTTAAATTAAATTGCAAATTGCTAATGAATTATTTAAGTTAAGATAAAATTAATGAGTAAAGATTTATAGGATTAAGGCCCGTATTCTAGAACGAGATCTGCGTTGATCTTCACTTAAGTAGAGTGAGAAAGGGATAGGCTCTATATAATAAATGCACCATCCGTTTCTAATTCGATTAAATAAAATCAACGTTGAGTCTCGTTCTAGAATACAGGCCTTAGAGATTAAGAACATCCTAAGGTTTAATTTATAAAATGCTAATAATTTGTTCTGTATAAGGTTGCCAATCGGTAATATTTTTGAATTGCTGTCACCAAATGATGCCACAACTCATAAAAGTTTCATGTTTTCAAATTCAAATTAACTTTGGGAGAAACTTTTATAAGACTCGAATAAGTAGGAAAGCAAAAACCGTAAATAAGGAAGTAGGAAAAATCTTGATCATATACTTTTTAATTACAACCTCAGCCGAGAGTTAATTTACCTGCTTCTAGCTTAATGCTATATCAAAAATGACTAGCTATCCGGAAAAACTATTTATAGCGTAATTAATATTTGTAAATTTCAATATGGATACCAGGTTTCAAAAGATAATAACATTATTAATAAGATATTATACATTCGATTTGATGATATATAATAGTTTCAATGGAATGTGTTTCAATCGTATATCCAAATATGTATAAAAAGTTAACTAACATACAGCATAGGGTGTTTGACGCATGGACCGACAGGATTTTTTGCTAAATTCAATAGGCTTATAATTAATTTGCAATTAATTTTGAAGTTGCCACTTGTAAAATTTTGCGCAGATTTCATATTTGAAAGGTAAATGTTTACTTGATACGACTATGAATCATATCAAGTCAGCATTTATTTAGAAAAGGAATACATTACAGAATACAAGAACGAGTCGTCTTGCACCAACAACAAATAATAAAAATCATATCTCAACTACCGTAAACTTGGTAAACTTAAGATATTGCATCTACCGAGGAAAAGTAGGATTAGAGCTGAAGCATTGAAATTTTATAAATTTAACAATAAACGATTCAGATTTCTCCATGAACCCAGTCACATATAGCTGAAAGTACACTAAGTCGAGTGTGAAACAATAACAGCAAATTCAACTTGTCGTCTCGGAAATACGTTACAAGTCGTGAACAAAAGTTATTAATTCATGAACATCTTCACGCTTCAAGTCGTGTTTATATACTGAGTCGAGAGTAGCTAAGCAACATGTAAAATGTGAATTCAGAGAAATCTCATTTTGATTTAAAGCATCGCTTGGAAGTTTGCTCATTTAACATTTAGTTCTAATATGATAAAGTACTTACGAGATATTTGTAACAGAATCATGAATTGGATTTGTACGGTGGTGCTTTTGAATTTAAGGCGATGCCTAGAGTTTGCCTCTGAAATTTCAGACTATATCTATCAATTCACCCCTGTCACTTTAGAAAATTCGATCCCGGTCTTTGTTTCTATTCCCAGGATGCCGGGATTAAGTACAGTTAATACCTGGATCCTGGGATAATCCCGGGACTGGTAACAGGAAAAGGTAACAAAATGTTTTACTTAAAACTAAAAAGCAAAAAGAAATTTAGTTTAGAAGTAGAAATGTTTAAGTAATTCTTTTATAATTTTCAAGTTTAATAAGAAATTTATCAATTCCGAAATCCTGGGATTTATTTAATTTAATTCCGATAATTTTGGGACTAAAATATAGCCGGGATCCCGGTGTTGAATCATTTAATCACACTACACTGTGCCTACACATGGTACTGCATGGAAAGATGGATTTTTAACGCATTGAACGCCGTTAATCCAGACACAATAGAAAATCTATTGTGCCTGGCGCCTTAAACCGTCATTGGCGGTCAAAAGGTTAACCTACCACGCGAGCCCAATACAGATATGTATACTCACACTCACCATAGTCGACTGGATGTCGACTATCGTCCTAAAATTTTAGCTGGCTTCACATGGAATCATCTTTCTTTTCAGAAAATCATGTGGTTGAGCCTGTAACGTCTTGACACAATTAGAAAATTACACAAACTGAATTCCACCGTGCGGTCCCTGTGGAATTTAACCATAATCATAATCGTTCCCAAAGAGGGGACGAGCCTATCCGTATAGGGTGTATAGGCTTTAGTTGTCTGACGCGGGCCCAGTGTAGATTGGCCGAATTCACGCACAACCTTTGCGTAATAATTTCGAAAATTCGAAAAAACATTGGTACGCGACGTCATATGAACCTGCATCCATCAGATTGGTTGGCAACAGTCCACAACAATAAGCCACCGACGATAAATAATAATATCCACTGAAATTGACTCAACACCATCTTCAACGTGAAGCTTGTATTACGGGTACTCAACAATGAATAAACATACATATCATACATAGAAAAACCCAGACCAATACAAACAGAAATTTTCATGCACATAAAAGTTTGTCTGCCCCGGGATCGAACCCGGAACCCTTGGTGTAGTAGCCAATGTCTCAACCATTACACCGAATGGGTCGTCGAAATAATAAATCTGTCCTAAGTCTATCCTTCAATGTTGACAAAAGGCCAAACTATTAGAAACGCTCCACAAAGTATATATATCCTGCTAATGTCTGTATTGTTTAAACAGAAAACCTTAAATCAACAACTTCAAATTCGAAGCAAATACGGGCCCAGACATAGTTACAGAGGGTTTTATGCCCACTCGCCAATTACCACAGGTCGAAGGTTTCAGAACTTTGATTAGAGGTACCCACACAAATCGCACTTTACCCGAATCCAGATTCGTTATTCTAACGGTTGCTAAGCGGGATTTGTTGAGATTATTGTGACCCACTACAACAATCTCAACTGATAGATAAATAATTTCATTAAGTACTGTCTCGTTTTCGACAAATAATTTTATTTTATATTATTTAAAGATTGTGAGCTTTATGAAGAAAATTTCGGCGTTGCAGCTTATGCCTTTTGGTTTTTAAACCTTTTCTGTAGAGTTTTTTTTGTTTTATGAAATAAGTATTAATTTAGATTAACATCCTAATACTAATCTCATCAATTAAATGATTTAACGACCCTATACCTTAGATAAACAATTTATTGTTTATCTACGCCCTGTACAAATGATAAAATACTTCTTACATAAAAACAAATGAAACAAATGCTTCCTAGTGTGGAAAAAACATTTTGCTATTTATATATTCATTTCCACTGAAGCAGTAAACATCAACATGAATGATAATGATGATGAAATTGTTTTTAACCCCTCACATCTTCTTGTTTTTTGCCTTTTAACTTGTTTTTTCCTCCCAACTCGACTAACTCCTAAACGATTATTTATTGCTATGAAGCGTCTCGAGATATTACATTAAGGAGTACAGTAAATCCAGCGCGAAGTGATCCCATCAAATTAGCTGTAAGCGTTTATTTTCAAGAGCCATTAATATTATTTGTAGCGTCGTAATACGCAGAATGCTGGAATAACAAATTGATAGCTCATACGTTGTTAACATCTGGGCCGTTAAACGTTCTAATAACAGTTTCACATTAAAAAGGACAACTACTATAGACTAAGTGGTAAAAGTCTTGGTAGGGCCCTTCGGAGTATCAGATATAGTCCCGTAAAATTGGAGTGTATAAGGGAAAGCGGTATATAAGTGTAAAATATGAGCATTTTATTGTGTCGGATGATGTGCGCGGTGCGGCATTAATGCAGAATACTAACTGTTTATCAGTTATTAGCCTCCTTCACAACTTTTAGCATAAAAAATGGAGGGCAATAATTATTAATGGGGTAAACTAGTAACTATTTAATAAGTGCTCCCTTAGAGCATGCAAACGATATCAGTATAACTTATACTGGCTTATAAGTCACTTAACTTTAGGTTTATGTTTGTCTCTGATTTCTTGTTGCTTATATCAGTGTTTATCTTGTTGGTTATCCTAAAAATAAATAGAAAAAAAAATATTTTTACCATATTTACCCTTTTGGGATTTTGAATGGACTTTCTAAGCATTTTTTCGAGGCCTTAATGCGAGGTTGACTTTTATGTTTGGATTATTATAAAAGTAAATACATTACGAAAATCGCAAAGAGATGTAATCGTTTCGTTTTGGGACCAGTATTTTTCTTAGATCGATTATATATCTGTCGAATTTTTCACTCTATGAATCTCTTTGCATTTTCATTTGATCAACGCATAGCGTAGAGTATTTTTTCATAAATAATTATAGTCGTAGTATATTTATTTCTGAAATAGTATAATTTTTATTATTGCTAATATAGGTCTATTTCAAACACAAAATAAAGCGACCATCTTTTTGGAGCCAAGCCAACCACAAGTGCAGGTAGTGCATTCTTTCCAAACGCAAACGAGGCTCTGCCGATCCGCCAACACGCACTGGGCCAGCGCGCCGAGCTACGATCTAGCGTTTAAATTCATTGTAGGAGGCCTTCATGTAGGGAATATTAGATAGGATAGTAAAGTATGACCTCAACCAGTTGAATTTAATCCTTCATAACATGTCTTTACACTCTATACACCCTCCGGCCTGATGGACCGCAACTTGCAAAAAGTCGCAGGAAGCTGAATGAGGAAAGCGGAGGACCGAAAATCTGGCACAAAATGAGGGAGACTTAACTCCAGCAGAAAACTGCAATAGGTTTATGAGCGATAAGAGATAAAGACGTCGCTTAACTTAGGCTACGTTTCAAGATATTTTTTATGTACAAAATCAAACTCCATAATTACATGTATTTAAATGAAGAGCACCATTTAAATAGTGGTCTGTAAACCAATACAACTACAAAGAATCAGTATCCCGCGGGCAATAATGTTATTGTTATTTACAGAGTTTATCAATTAAATGGTACAGAATATGGAGCATCGGTGGCTCATTGGTCTGGAAGGTGCAGGTTCAAATCTTGCCATGTATCAATGTCTTTTCGAATTTTTGAAATTATACGTACGTTTTTCCTCTCTTTCGGTGAAGGAAAATATCGTAAGGATATCTGCGCTCGCCTACGAACAAATTTAAAGGTTGTGCGTGAAGTCGGCCAATGCGCACTTGGCACGCGTGGACGACTCAGGCCTATGTACCCTTTACGGGTAGGCTCATGCCTCTCGGTGGGGACGTTCAATGAGCTGATGATTAGGATGAATATCGATATATAAATATTTATCGACCATCGTAATGTTACGTTTGCTTCTTGAGTATATTCAACACACGTCACTACTTTATCATTAAGCTATAACTTCGTACTGTAGAGCACGGATCTTAACATACAGTGGGTCCTTAGATAAACAATAAACTATAATCACAAAGAAAGGTCAACAAAAATGTCCGAACCGCACTACACATACTTATAACATAACATTATTCACTAAAATTTTGACCTTAATACGTCACTCACACTAAAGGGTACGAAATAAAAAAGCACGAGAACACTAAGTACTATTATTATAACAAGTGAAACTGAATAAAAATTCCACCAACTGAAGCGATGGGCAGTGTTTTGCCGCGAACACTTCTTATTCAACCTATCACAGTCCACTGCTGGACATAGGTTTCCCCCATTTTGCGCCAGATATCCCGGACCTCCGCTTTTCTCATCCAGCTTCCACCAGTGACCTTTCGCAAGTCGTCGATCCATCGTCGCCCAGGAGGGCGTCCTACGCTTCGCTTGCCGAGATGGTCTCTCTCCAGAACTTGTCTGCTCCAAAGGCGATGAGGTTCTGCGACATACATGACCAGCTCACTGCCACTTCAACTTGCTGATCCGGCGGGCTATGTCGGTAACTTTAGTTCTCTTATGGATTAAATCATTTCGGAACTTATCCCTAAGAGAGACCCCGAGCATAGCTTGCGCCATTACGCGTTGAGTGACTTTGAACTTGTGAACCAATCGCGAACACTTATTGAGTAAGATTGTAGATGCAAAAGTAAGTTTTTTGGTTATCTAAGAGAGGACCTATCAAACGATTGTAGCCAGGACCGACGGATTATCATGCTGTCCAACGCAAGGAATTTTCTTTTCTATAGATTACTATGTAACTCAGCCTACAAGGATCTAAACCAACTATGTGCATAGTATGCACTGCATCCACTTAACCACGGAAACGGATGGGTATTGATGTGGAAATAAGATATAATGATAATATGATTTGCACTATTATTACACCATTAGATGACTAACCAAGCGTGAGAGAAATAAGATTAAATTAATCACATGATTGTTTTGTTTATTTATTAATCTACTTATATTGTATATAACGCTGAAGTGTTTGTTTATTTGAGGAAAGTATTCCTGGTCAGATTTAAAAATATTCTATTGTTAGATAGCTTATTTATCCGGGAAGGCTATGGGCTATCATCACGCAAAGTACGGTAGGGGCTGAGCAGCAAGGAAGAATGTTTCAAAATCTGGGGACTTTTCTCCTTCTAGAGCTTCCGCTGTGTACACTGCGTAAACGGTTAACGTTTCGCAAAAAATCGCGAATTGCTATCGCTCGGATATTTTGGTTAATATTTTTTCATGATTGTGCATCAGAGGGGATACCGGCATCTCTTAAAACAGTGTTACTGTAATGATATGTCAGCATATTTGTACCAGAAAAGGCAAAGTATTATTATTGTAATACTGTTTTATGAGATGGCGGTAACCCCGCTGGTTAGTGTATTGTTTATCTACGGAACTATACAACTAACCGAACATTCGTGATCCAAATACCAATAATCGGGATAACTCATTGATGAATGCAAATGAGTCGCCGAACCGAAGATTACTGAGATCGTGATCCGCCCACGAGACGTAGGCTTAACCCTTTACATGCCTTCAGGACGAGCGGAGCTTTGATGTATTCAATAACCTTAATCGCATTGATAATCTATCAAAGGAATTTTTATCTATCGATTTAGAGCTTAGTTTTCCCTTGAAGGTGTACCTTATCATCATTACAGCCTAATATGTCCACTGCTGAATTAAGGCCTCCCCTAATGATTTCTACGCAAGCAAATCCCTAGCAGTTGACATACATCTGCTACCCGCCACCTTAACCAGGTCATACGTCCACCTGGTAAGTGTCGGCTTACGATTCGTTTTCCATTATGTGGACGCCACTCGAGAATCTTTCCGCCATTGGCCCTCGGTTCTACGCACTAAGTGTACTTTTCACTGCCACGAAGGTATTTTTTCTATTAGTCGACATCACAGGAAACTGAAGATCTGACAGCTACCTTGTTAAAAATTGGTTTAACGATTCAAAGGGGCTACGATGCCAGTATCTTCGGATACTTACCAAAATGAAGTTCTTTTAATAAATATGATTTAGACATTTACTTTTTAAGGTTTTTAGTTTAAGAATCATGTTAAGTTTCTGAACAATTGTGTAATAATTTAATGCTTATTTCTTTAAAAAAATGCTCCAGATACTATCTTATGATGGTAATTGTTTTACTACCTAAACGATTTGGTCCACGTGGTCCATTCGTGATCCGCTATTGTCCAATCTAAATTAGTCTTTCTTATTCATGTATATAGACATGCAAATTGATGAACAATCAAGGTATCCGTGACAAAACCCTCGAGCATTTGATTTAGTAAAATAATATTGATGCACGAACCCGATACCAAAAAAGTATCAGCATGTTTTTACTAATAACATCGAAAAACCTTTGTTCCCTGTTCCCGTCGCATTGTGCCGCCGTAATTCCTTGCGGACCATTTATCACTCTTTATCAGAACATTTTACACTCACACATGACCTACCATTAATCATGCAAACAACATGCCTCCGAAAAAAAAACACGCGCGAGATGTTGAGCATCGTTTTTGACGAGATAAGAAAGAAAATCGATTATCACATGTTGTATAATGCATCCATTGATATCATACTTTTCAGGACACTGGGTTCTTAGCCTGAGTTTTATGCTTATATAAACAATAAACTAACAGATGGATCACCTGAAAAAAAGGTTTTAATTTGAGCTTGCCATGTATATTTGAACTGCAAGGTATCGGTCCGCGTGGAAATCATTAGGGGAGGCCTTCGTTCAGCAGTGGACTTTCTAGGTTGTAATGATGATGATGATGATGATGTATATTTTTTGTTTTTAAATAACATACATAATATTTGATTTCATATGAATTATTTATTGCATTAGGCTTCATTCGTCCACGCGGGCCCAGTGCGGATTGACTGGCTTTATGCAAAACCTTAGAATCTCTTTCTAAGTGTGCGCAGGTTTCCTCAAGATATTTTCCTTCACCATAAGGGCGTCGGATAACGTACATATAATTTTCAAAATTCGAAAAAAGTTATTGGCCGGTAGCGGGATTTGAACCTACACCCTGCACCAGGTCACAAGGCAACAGTCCACATCAATGAGGCACTAACACGCAAAACTTGTGTCGCTAAAATTTACTTATTACTAGATAGATTGGTGATGATAAGCTCATAGGTCCGGAACACACGATGTGCACACATTTGTTAAAGTCAGTTTGTATGCAAAATATTTCCCCATATTATGTGGTAATTTAACTCTACTAAGGTCCCGCAGTGATATCGAATAAAAGTTCAAACCATTTATGTACCACGAATGTAGTTAAACTGAACTTAAATCATCAAACATACACAGTCAAATTCGCTAGACAGATTCTATTAAAAATACTGACTAAAATCTCATTTAAATCATACAGCTAACTGAATTTTGCTGTTATCAGTATATAAAAATCCAATTAAAATTAATAAGAAAACTGATGCATCAAATCTTTATGAAGTGCTTATTGTCTTGGCACTGAATCGTCTGGAAAATGAGGGACCTGTTAATCCAAGCGAGCCTTAGCAATTTCGTCTGACACCGAATGAAATATTTGACGTAAAACATTTTAGTATATACTCGTAGATTCATCTTTCTGTAATAAACTATCAGAGATAAAAGGCCTGTGTCTATTGACCCATGGAAAGTACTAGAGTGTTCTGTGAAGTTTCGGTAAAAATTTCAGTATTTAAATGTTACTCGTAACTACATAAAATGGAATTGTATTTGACTATTTTGACTATTTCCGCCAATACGGCGGCGACCGTGATGATCTGTGATGACTGTGATAGACCTCTGAATCGCCTTGCACGTCCCGTGGATGCCGTTTTACTCATACAAAAGTTTGTATAGAAAATTCCGAATTAAGTTTTTTTTAGTATTGTGTATTTTGTTGAAAACCATATCCATTTGATTCAATTTTAATAAAATTATATCATTTTGACATTTAAATAAGAGTTCATTTTGTATAACTACTACCGTAATGCTGTTTGCTCAAATTTTCGTTTGATACCTATATATTTTTGATGTGGAATTTCATATATTTTACAATTCGGGGAAAACAGACCGTAGCAATGAGTATTATAAAGCTTTGCTGTATGAATGAAAAACTGAAATTGAAAGCGCTTTGTACAACACTTTGAAATATCCACCATTTATTTACCCATTCTGTACTTACATATATATTTTTTTTATTTCAGAGCATGTAGAAGTGTATGAGAATACTGTAAAGTTCATACTTCTGTAAATAAATCGCTTTTATGAGTAAGTAGTGTATTGTAACATTTGTTTGATATTCAATTTATCGCGTGACTTTGTTAATACGAATATTTAAATAATGATTATCAAATATCCGTTTTTATAAGTCGCCTCGTTATAGGAAGATAAAAATGAATTTTTTTTTACTTTTATTATTTTCTAATTTATAATTACGCAAACAAGCAGACGTCAGTGATGCCGCTACTCGTGGACATGTGGGCGTTAATGGCAAACATTTTTACAAATTATCTTGAACTAATTATCATTCGAAGCACGAAGATACCTTATACCAAATTAATCAGTTAACCAATAACCGACCATTCTCATAGATTAACTTGCGCGATCATCACCTTACTATCAGTAATTGCTGACGACGCTGGCCACTGGTACTGCTGCCCTCCTTTATAGTTATAGTACGTGATAGCTTGAGATGGCAATTTCCTAGTAAGGTGTCACGTCCTAGGTAGGTAAAAATGATCTCGTAATTTTTGCCATGCCACAAAATAAGAGTAACATTAATTCATCATCATCAGCTCATTGATCGTCCCCACCGAGGGGCACGAGCCTACCCGTATAGGGTGTACAGACCTTAGTTGTCCACGCGGGCCCAATCCGGATTGGCCGACTTCACGCACAACCTTTTAATTTCTTTGCACTCGTGCGCGCTGATTTCCTACCAATCTTTTCTTTCACCGTAAGAACGCCGGAAAAACGTATATATAATTTCCAAAATTCGTAATGGCATTGGTACGTGGTGGGATTTGAACCTGCACCCTTCAGATCGAAAGGTCACAGTCCATACCAATGAGCCACAGACGCTTCCACCACCACGCTCACCTCCTGGCTCATATTGCAGGATCATACTTGTAATAAAATACGCTTAGCTAGTTTTTCAGTAAGCAAACGTCGAATGAAACATTTTAAGACGTAAATTTAAAGAGAAAACTTTGAGAACTTACCAATTAAGAACTTAATTATTTTCTTTTGAACTATGTTATCATTTTAAATTAATTAACATAATAATTAGATCGAGATAGCTATTTATCAGTAATTAAAGTAAATTGAAATGTTAGCAACATTGAAATATTCAAATACTTGTTAAAGGATCTAAGTTCAAACTTCAAAGCTTGCACAAGGTGAACTTGCAAAAGTTTAGAATGCATGATTTTTAGTTTTGAAAATAGGCATTAAACACGCGTATGCTCGATGCTTCCCGTTTAAACATAGTTTTGACCATGAAAGGTATTTAAGAAACGTGGTGTGATAATCGAGAGAGTAGGTGGTATTTTTTAGATATAGAGATTATGGCAAAACCTTTAACTATATATAAGGAGACCCTGAGTTCAAAAGTGGACTATCACGGGAGATGAAGTAAGTACTAGAGATGTATTTGTGAACCGTACAAATATTATAACAGCTAATTATATTAAAATTAACCTACTCACTAAACAACACGCTGGAGTCGCGTAAAGAAATTGTACACAAAGACTACAAATAACTCATTCCCGTGGGGCCATACGCTTTGTTCGGGAATTCAACACACTGCTTACTTGTTCTCCAATTAAAATCGTGTATAATGTAATATAATATGTAATACTTGGAATACGTTACATAAAAATGGACACGTGTACAAACAATGGATTGAACCAAACCAATGTTTACCGGGGTCACAAGCAGATTGGATGCAAAGTCACCGAATTTACGATCTTCGATAAGCGCCATTTAATCCATGGAGCTGGTTGATTCAATGTGTGGAAATCTAAAAATATTGAAGTTTCTTTTTTAAATTAATAAATTAGCAATTATGCAGGCAGCCTACCATGAGGTGAGTGACAACTATCACCTATAATTTAACACCTATTCTATGGCCACGACCAGTGTTTAACACATTGACTTGTGACCTAAAGATAGTGTCTAGCAATTTAATCGCCTATAAAATCACCGACAGTAAAAGCAGGAAATATCAGAAGTGAAAAAGAGAATATTTTAAAGATCGAAAAATACTTTCATGGCACTAGCCTTGTAACGAAGAAATTTTGTCACTAAATTTAACATAAATTAATCAATAATCGTAATCAATCAACTTTCTTACGTAAATAGATGCTAAGTTCTTAATATTACTTCATTCGTGCATTAATTTAAAACTTATTTTTAAGTTTAAAGTTCATTCTTATAACTTAACCGTGGTATAGAAAATTCGTGACCCGATAGCCACATCATGCCTATCGGGTAATTTACGCATTTTATCGTTAACAACATTCTTGCATCAACGACTTTTTAACGAGACGGTTATGTAGATGGATGAGATTTGGGTATCGGATATTAACCCACTTGCCCCATTAAACCTGACGAAAGAGAGGGAAGGGGGATGAGATGTCGGTTACTAGAACATTTTATAACCAAGTAATAGGTCGGGGGTTACGTCTTTCCCGAGGTTGTGCAAGAGAAATAATAAAAAATGTTTATTAAGTAAAAACACAGGTTAACCCTAACTTAGGGCATTAGTCCCTAAACTAGGTCTGCCTGTATTTAAGGAACTAGTGTTGAGGTTTGCACATTCTACTTAAAATAAAAAAGAAAGGAAAAAAGAATACGTTTACTTGGGCCTAATCTTAGAGTATATATAACTAAGTATAGAGCGCGCATATCGTACCAGATACTCAATGCACAGCATAGGCAGGTGAACTATAGCTACTATATTGATAGATACATGACAAATAGGGTTGGATCACAGATTTCCCAATACAGGAGATGGGGCAAGCCGCGTTTAAAGTGCGACAAATGTAAGCTCAACGAGCATACACTGGCTGCCAGTTTACGCTCTGTGAGACGAGTCAAGACGCACGAATATTAGAAGAAACTACCGTTTTTTCCAAAATGCCATCCTGTGCAATTGTAACATGCCATCATCGCAATGAATCAGTAAATTTACCAAAAATAATAACTTTTCACAGGTAAGAACCGAAAAGAAATTGCGACACTGGGACTGCCTATAAACTTGGCGGCTTGTCCAGTCTAATTGTATATTCGGATGTCTGTGGGTTGGACATTTGTGCGCCGCAAGCGCAGTTGTCGAAAAATACAGCTTAATGGCATAATAATATGAAACTTAATATTATGTATGTGGCTAATAATTTGCTTTTAACCCTTCGAGTATTAATAAAATAAAAATAGCATTAAAAAAATAGTAAGAGTATTAATTATAGTAATATTTGTAATAATAAGAACAAGCGCACTTGCCCATCAATATTTCGATAAATAGCCTATTACGTCCCACTGATATTTACATTGTACATATTAAAATTCTTTAAAATATTAAAGCAGTTGATGCGTGATATCGCAATATTCCGTTCCGTTTTTAGTAATAAAGTTTTATTACATTTATATAACTTCAAAACTCAAGTAAATTAACATTTAGTACTCCTTGCCTATATTAAAAAATATATAAATATCGACTCTAGTGTTTGTTGCGTACATCACTACGGGTTCGGGCGGGGGAAGGGGTGCATGGGAAGGTCTGTGCATGCCCGCCTCTCGCGTCTGCTTCACCCCCGCGAAGACCCAGGATGCGTATTTGTATAATCAAAAAATAAGAATGAAAATTGACTTACCGATGAAAAGTAATACCGGATTTTAATTTTGTTTGTTTCCTTTTATCGTTTTTGGACTACCGAATTGCACACTCGACCATTTTAAAGCGTAAAAATGAAAATTATCTCCGGAGAAACGCACACTGCTAGCACTCAACCACGACTACAAGCGCTTGCGGCGGGAATTTCGTGTTGTTCTCACCCGTGCCTACTGTTCTCACTTCGTTGCGCATGCTCTATACTACTATTGATACTCTAAGGGCCAAATAATCCACCTGGGTGGTAGATTCGGTACTAAGTCGTCTAGGTACCACCGCACTGCCAGATATCATCCAGTAAAATATAAGTGTTTTGCAATTCTGTGTTTCGGGATGAGGGCACTGTAGCTAGTGTAATTATCGGGTTTAAGGCTACACTGTTGAGTTTTCTTGGGTGCTTCTTTCTCAACAGGCCAAACCACTGAAGCGCTTTTTTTTCTAAGCATCAAAACTCATATTTTCGTTTAGTAATTTAATCGTTTTTTATTATATTTTGTATATTTTTTGACGTTCATAAGTGCTTTTTGTAAGCCTAATTTGAAATAATGTTTTTGACTTTGACTTAAGAGACCTAACACTGTTGTCTGGGATGTCGGCCGCAGTGCAGCGTTGACAAATAAATATAACTGAAATGATAGACATTGTTCTTGGTTTCATCAAGGCCGCTCTGTCATGTTCAGGCGTATCATTTACCATCAGCCTTTTGATCATCCTGTACACTTGAAAACATTAAAAAAAATTCGAGAGAGAAGCTAGTAGGATTCAGTTGGTCTGGGCGAGATTTGACAAGATACGTACGGTCGGTCGTCAAAGTTTCATCATCATCATCAGCTCATTAAACGTTCCCACCGAGGGGCACGAGCCTACAGTGTAGGGTGATTAGGCCTTAGTCGCCCACGCGGGCCAGTGCGGATTGGACGACTTCACGCACAACCTTTGAATTTCTTCGCAGGCGTGCATGAAGGTTTCCTCACGATGTTTTCCTTCACCGTAAGAGCGTCGGATATCGAACATATATTTTCGAAAATTTGAAAACACATTGGTACGTGTCGGGATTTGAACCTCAGCCCTTCCGGTAGGAAGGCGACAGAAAAGGTTTATTGTATTCTTAAAATTATTTATCTATTTACCGTTAAAAATCATGATTTTATCTTACTTGCATGCATTTAATGATTAATAATACAATTCAGTACACTTGTAAATTATTCATAATGCTAGGGTTACACTTACGGGAAATGCCATTAATTATCACTACAATGGGCGTTAATTTCAGGTGTAGCCACATTGTCACGATAATTTAACAGTTTTAACGTTACAAGTTATCGCTTTAATGGGCGTTACGTACGATTGCCGGTAGTGTGGCCCCAGCATAAGAGTTATTAGTTTCCTTTAAGGTTGATTAATGATGTCACAACTTGCGAGGGCGGAAGGGTAGATTTACGACCACCGCAGATATTCTTACGTGCATAACCTTCTCGATCAGTTGCTTTGTTGGTTTTAATATTCATGAGTAAATATTAATGTTATAGAATGTAATCCACTTAAATGTCAAAACAAAAACTTTTTTATCACGAAATAGCAGATATTAAATTTTGAGATTATAACTCTCATTGGTGTGGACATTCCTTCCGATCTGAAGGGCGCAGGTTCAAATCCCGCCTCGTATTAATGTGATTACGAATTTTTGTATTTATTATACGTTTCTACGACGCTCTTACGGTGAAGAAAAACATCGTGAGGAAACTGAGCACGCCTGCGAAAAGATTTAAAGGATGTGCGTGAAGTCAGCCAATCTGTACCGGGCCCGCGTGGACTACTAAGGCCTATACACCCTTTAGGGGTAGGCTTGTGCCCCAGTGGGGACGTTTAATGAGCTGATGGTGATGAGACATGTCATGGATTAGACCTTTTTTGTTAAATAAAAAATAATATAGAGTACTATAAAGATCAACTCAACTTTCATAAGTAATTCCAGTGGGGCTACTTCCAACTTTAAAAGGTTACTTTGTCAGTACTGTGTTCCAGTGAAGACGAAGAATGTATTATTGTACTACTGTTCTATGAGATGGTGGTATGCCCCTGAATGCGATAATTACAGATACATACCAACTACAACTACTTCAATACCACAAAACTTAACCCGGAAATGCTAATCGCTACACCAAAATCGTTATGCCAAACTGAAACTCCAGTAACAATCAGTGGAGGGTTAACGAAATCCGACACTTCACAAACAACAGTCAATTGCCGATTAATTGTTTTGTTTGCGCTGAAATGTTGAATGTTGATGGCACTATTAATCGTTAGAAGGGTTAAGGGTGATTGGCGTACCCTGCACGCTTCACCCCACGCAAATTTGGAGTTTTGTACAAAAACAGTCATGCATACGAAGCCTTGCATAGTTTCGGCCCAAGAACAGTATCGGAGGTTCATTATAGACTTCTGTTGGTCAGTAACCATGATCGTCGAACATATAATTTTAAAATTAAACACTTCAAACGAAAACTGGTCTGATATGATGGAAAAGGAACGTGTGTAAAAACTATGGATTTCATTAATAAATTAAGGCTTGTATTCTAAAACGAGACTTTTTTTCGAACTGACTACTGCTGTTGGCCGCAGATGGCCTTTACAGCTTCATGGATCAATTGGAAAGCGCAGATGGCTCTCAGCCTTAAAATTTACACAACGAGCGCACACTAAGGGCGCGCAACACTAAGGGCGCCCCGAACGGGACTCGAACCTCGGCTTAGGGCGTTGCGGGGGCTTGGTACAACTAACAAATGTTTGGGGAGAAAAGCGGCCCGGCACACGCCGGTTACGCGAATAGGGACTGTGCGACCATACAGGGACACGCGACGATGGCCTTCGCCTGCGGGGGCGATCTCAGTTGTCGATTTGTACAGTGTTAACTTTACGCGTTTACCGCCATAAAACGACATTTGTCGTTCTGCCTGATTTTTAAAATACTCCTCTATTCACTAGTATTTAAATTATCGACTTGACGACCCATTTGGTGTAGCGGTTGAGACGTCGGCTCCTACTCGAACACTACACACTATCACAATTTATTTTTCTATCTATGGTAGTTAATACTATAGCGGGTGCACTGAAGGTGTGTCATTAGATTAAGTGAGTTTAATCATTATAATAATAATAATAATATATATTATTTCAGACAAAGTCCTATTTAATTGTTAGTATTACATAAACTTAATCACTATGTTAGTAACATTTTATTCTTAACACTAAGTAAATATAAAAAGCTAATTATACTTAACAACTATAATAGAACTGGTATGCAATTGTACCCAATGGCGCAGCATCGGGCATCCCAGCGCTCTGCAAACCTTCAGGAGACTGTTGGAGCTGGCGCGGAGTCGAGATAGCAAGGAGGCGGACCGCTTCGCATGATGCGTAAAAATCGTCGGTGCGCGCCTCCGCGAACATGGGACGCGCTGCAGAACCGCGGCAGCCCAACAGAACCTGAATGCGTTGTTGTACTGCCCGCAGCTCCGTGCCGCCGTGTATAGCTCGTCCAACGCGCACGAGTAAAATGATGTGCAGTATGCTTTAAAAGCGTTATTTTAACGGCCCTTGTGCAACGTGCGAACCTTCTAGCGAGCATATTACAGCGGACAGCCAGAGATCTACGTCGGCTCGATGTCTATATTATCACATAGGTTTTCGGAACCATGTCCAAGTACTTAAAAGTTTAACTCGTCTAAGTGGATGCACATAGCAAGACATCCTGAACGGTATCACTGCTTGGTTCTGGCTTAACACTACATAACATTTTGTTGACGTTATACTTTGAGCCCATGGGCTCCGCGTACGATTCGCATACGGCCAGTTTTCTTAAAGCTCGATTGATGGACTCAGCAGCACAGCCATATCGTCGGCGTAACTAATTTATTCATGCACGTCCGTCAATATGACATCCGCACGTGTGCGCTGAGCTCACCAATCAGCCCATTCATATAGAGATTGAAGAGTTGGGGTGAGCTCAGCCGCCCTGCGCACCCCGCACTTCAGTCCGTAATGATCAGAGAGCCCTGCCCTTAACTATTTTTCTGATTTCGGTACCAGAATTTCAACAGTGATATCGAATCAGTGGTACAGTGGTGTCCTCCGCTAGCTTATTCATAAGAATATCATAGGATACCAAGTCAACCCGCGACAAGTCCAAAACAAGCGAAAACAGGTGTTTTTCTAGTTGTGTAGTACTGCACAGTCTGCTTGAGGACAATATGGGCTTTCAGTAGACAGTCAGGTCGGAACCAAATTGGGCGTCGTGGAGTTTAATGTGTTTAGCCATTTGCTTATCAAGCAAACCGTCAGCACTTTGCAATCACTGTCGCCAGTGAAATAGGCCTGTAGTTGGACAAATCTGCGGTATCCCCATATTATGTCACAGGTGATAAACTTTATTCTTACTATTAAATGAAATGTGATAAATATAATTATTCAGTGAAATTTATCATGTCATATCAAAAACCCTTGCAAATCAACCATATTTTGTAAATAACAACAAAATTTACAGTGGAGACCGAAGATCTGGCAGCTACCTCGGTCAAAGAATTAGTTTAGCGATTCAAAGGGGTAACGCTACCAGTGTCTTCGGAACTTTACTTAAAGGGAGTCCTTTTAATATTTTTTTTAATTTAAAATGTTTGATTTTTTTAAGTTTATTAGTGTGATGTTAGTGATAGAGTGCTTTATATTGTAAGTTTGTTAAGTTTCTAGTTTAATATATTTCGAAGGCTTCTATGCGTAACAATCGATACTATGCTTACAAATTCTTTTCTTTAGCATAATACATGCTCGTAGATCATGTTCAAAACGCCATACATTCGTCACATTGTATGAAATACTCCTAGTACAAAAAGGTCACACTCCATTGAGTCTCACTTGACGAAGGTTACCGCTTGAAATGCCACACATTTCTTCGTCCCTGTCATTGAATAGTAAGATACAGTAGTGTAAGTGTATGTGTGTGTGTATATACACGTAAAGTGTTCCGTCTTAAAAGTAAAAGCGTGCAAATGTTGTATTTAGTCATTCGGGTTTTATAATGACCATCTGGTGTATGGTCGAGACGTCGCTGCACACAAGGGTTCGGGTTCGATCCCCGGGCAGTAAAAGCATTCGTGTGCCTGAACATATCTGTTTGTAATGGTCTGGGTTTTTCTATGTATATATATGTATTTACAAATAAAATATATTTGAATGTTTATCCGTTGTTTAGTACCCATAATACAGGCGTCACGCTTAACTTGGTGCTAGATGGCGCTGCGTGAATGTCAGTGGATATTTATTTATTTTTATTTATTTATTCAGTCCCAGAAAATAATACAAATATATTCTATAGCCATCTGCTGATCTGAGCCACTCCCCCAACTTATTTTGAATCATATCGGTTAAGCCGTTCTTAATTTATAATAGTGTAACTTTACAACTTTCTTTATATGTAAAATATTGTTTCAGGTTCCCTTACAGATAACTTGTAGCAGCTATAAGTGATGATTCAAAAATGAGACACCAAACAGAAACCTTAAAATAAAACGGCTAAGCTGAAATAGCCACCACAAAAATAAGCCATCAAATCAAAGAACTTAAAAATAATAAATAATCAAGAGGGGAAACATTCTTTGTTTTATTTTACACCCAATCTAGGAAATAAATGAAACAAAATTTGTATTACATCCTCCAAGATGAGTGTAGTTGGATACTGAAAGCAGTTTCCCGTTTTAAAATACTCAACTTTATAAATGTATGACGTAGGATAGAAAATACATTTCAGGTGACACTGATATATTAATGGATTGTGTTACAAAAGATATATATTTTAGTAAGTAGCTACAGTGCGATGCATTTTGACACCACAAGATGCATGAAAATACCAAATAGGTTGTCCACTCTGCAAGTATCCTTATACAAATTTCGATTTAAAAGTATTTACGATTTTCCCAAAATACTTGTTATAGACATCTACTGTCTCGTCGATCAAAGTCATCAGCTTATAAAGGAGTAGCATAAAAATAATACACAACACATTCAAAGATCCCCAATACAAGTCGCCATTCGTCATGCAACTTACGTGACTGTTTCTTCAATTTGTGATTCGGCGAACTATGTTATTGTGTACGTCAACTTCAGTTCTTTCACTAATTTATTAGTTATTTAATTTTGTCCTAAAACGATGAGTTAGTGCGGCTTTTTGAATAGCAGAGTACATTTGATATAATACATTTCAATTTGACGACCCATGTAATATTATGCACCTGACGTTGGCTACTACACCAAGAGTTCAGGGTTCAATCCCTGGGCATAACGAATACGAGTGCGTTTCTAATTATTATTTTCATTGAATTTGAAGTAAAATGTTTATAATGATATTAATGCTTATAAACTTTTGTGGTTAGGCAATGCACACCCTTCTGTAACTCGTTCTTATCAGTGTTTAGGAAAAAAGAGTTCACCAACATAAACGTTTACAGTTCGACTGAGCCCTACCAAATGACTTCCAAGGCAACTCGCAAACCGTATGAGAGTTTTCGGGTCGCTGGATATTTGCTTGCTGTTCTGCGGGATTTACTATCAGTTATCAGTTCAATAGGATAGTATCGTCAGGATTGTCTAGGTTTCAGTGTTGTCGTAAATTGTGTTGTATCCAGATTCATACAAATTTCTTGCAACCATAGTATAATTTATTGTAATATATTTTAGTTATCTTCTTTTATTTATTTAGTATTTTTTTCTATTTTGATGTAATTAGTAAAAAAAAATCTTTAAAAAAATATTGCAATTACCAAGTTCCGTATTTACGATGAACTTTAAAAGATATTAAATAAGTTCAGTAGAGCTTTTATTAGCCTCCGCTGAGCCATTGCCGCGGCTCCTCAAAATATACCTAGACCGATTGCGTCAAGGATGCATACATTTCCGTATGTACTCTTATACCTCTCTATATACTCCTTTGTATTCACTCAAAAGATAATATGTAAAGAACAGTTTGGTTTCAGAAGGAATTCTACAACTGTGGCATGCTATGATCTTATTAGGGAAGTCACTTATAGCCTTGATGAGGGAATGCATGCCTTGGTTGTATTTTTGGATATGAGTAAAGCATTTGACTGTGTGCATCATGAGATACTTTTTTCCAAATTAGAAAAAATGGGCATCAGAGGAATGTACTCTCATGGATCAAAGTTACCTGTCGGATCGTCAGCAATGCGTTGAAATATCAAAAATATCGGGCAATACCAAAACTTCATACAAATCCTCATATACTTATAATAGATGTGGTGTTCCTCAAGGCAGTGTTTTGGGACCGTTACTTTTTCTCTTGTACATAAATGATTTACCATCTGTAATAGACCAAAAATGTGTGATGTTTGCTGACGATGTGAGTATCCTGGTAAAATCTAAAAATAAATATGACCTTGAAAAGTTAGCTAATGAAAATCTTGACAGAATAATATCATGGCTAGAATCAAATAACCTTATATTAACTTAAGTAAGACAAATTATATTTTATTAAAACTATTAACAAAAAAGATATTGAATTAATATAAAGAAAAGATTATCAAATAAATCAGTTAAATACGACAAAGTTTTTAGGCTTTGTTGTAGACAACTTTTGTAATTGGAAAGTTCACATTGAAGTATTGGCAAATAAGCTTGACCGTTACATTTATGCGCTTAAACGAATTCGACAAGTGGCATCAAAGGAAGCTGCAATCATGGCTTATCATGGCTATGTGTCGGCTATGTTAAGGTATGGACTCATTTTATGGGGAAATTCTGTGGATATGTATAGAGTATTTAAAATACAAAGAAATGTATTAGGTCTATCTGTAGTGCAGATCATTTAGACAGTTGTAAACCCCTCTTCAAAAAATTAAAAATATTACCTTTGCCCTGTTTATACATATATGAATTATCATTGTTTGTAAAAAAGCATTCTGCATTATTTACAAAAAAAATGCTAGATCGAAGTAGTCAAAGGCAAGTGGACAGATTGCAAGTACCGAAGCAAAGGCTAGCTGTACATTCGAGAAATGCTTATTGTATGGCAATAAGGATATATAATCATTTGCCAAATGACATAAAATGTTTAACATTATCTAAATTCCGCAATAAACTCTTTCAGTTCCTATTAAATAATATTTTATGAGGTCAGTGAATTTCTAAATAATAAATATTATAAGCATGAAAGGTTAACGAAATATAATACTATTATATTATAAATATTAATTGTAACGTACATTGCATTTTATTTTATTGTTTTGTTTGTATATCAAATTTGATTTATATTTTTGACATTGTAAATGAATTTTGTTTTTGGTTAATATTTATTAGATTAACATTAATATTACAAAAACTGTAATTTTTTTGATTTTGAAATAATATCGACTCAATGAGGTATTACTTTATTTGATTTGCACGTCGTAATGTTCGCGACAGAATATGACAGGATCTTTTTAAATTTAAGACCACATTGTTTTTACTATATTCTGGCAAATAAATGGATTTTAATATTATATTAACACCGGTAATTCCTAGCTACAGCCCTCATCCCGAAACAAATGTGGATAGAATTCATATTTACAGACGATATCCGGCTCTGCGTGATACCTACGTAGAGGACTCCGTATTGAGTCTCTCTTCAACCTATCACAGTCCACTGCTGGACATAGGTCTCCCCCATTTTGCGCCAGATATCCGGCCTCTGCTTTCCTCATCCAGCTTTCACCAGCTTTCACAAATCGTCGGTCCATCGGGCCGGAGGCGTCCTACGCTACGCTGCCGAGACGCGGTCTCCACTCCAGAATCGCCTGCTCTACGGCCATCGGTTCTGCGATATACGTGACCAGCCCACTGCCACTTTAACTTGCTGATCCGGCAGTGCTATGTCGGAGCTTTAGTAACTTTGTATCGAGTCTACCACCTAGGAAAATCTTCTACCTAGTAATTTACGGATACCCAATATTTGGTCTGTTCAACCTTCTCTCTATTAATTAAAATCGACTGATAACGCATGAAAGAAGTTGGGAAGCGTGCCAAAGTTAATGGTGTAATTAAACTACGAAGCACTACCATTATTTGAATATTACGCAGAGAATGTATTTGCTGCTTACAACATAGCGTTAATATGTATAATATTAATAAAGTCAGTAATTGGGATACAAACATATTTGATATACATAAGACCTACTTTGTATCTGAATGATTTGTGTTTGAATCGAATTTAACAAGAGAATGTAGATACATGCATAGACGTTTTATTGCTCACAATTTATTGAAGTAAGTATATGAAGTAAATACAAAAACAGAAAACCAATACAGTGGCCAAGGCGGCCTTATCGCTACGAGCGATTTCTTCCAGGCAACATTAGGACGAAGAACTCGAAAAAGAAGTAAGGTAGTGTGAAAGAAAAATAGGAATACAAATAAATAAATATTATTAATAATTCAACAAGATATCAGTTTTGATACATATACTAAAAAAGAACAATACTTAAATGAATATAAAACAAAACCTCTTGTTATATTTCGTTTTTTTTTCTATAATCTATTCAAGATCTGAGAGTCGTTAGTGATTGGACTGTACTTTTAGTGATGTTACTTTTAGGAGCTGAGGGCCCGAAAATTAACCAGAACATCTAATATTGATCATTGATATATTATTGGTTTGTGCCCATTTTCTATATATACCTATTAATGCAATCATAACATGCCTCAAGTATACTCGTCGTGAACTTTATACGTACACTAGCTTTTGCCCGCGGCTTCGCTCGCATTAAATTCGGGATAACACGGTACTTTCATTTATCACTATACATAGGATGTCCCCTATCTCCAACTTTAAAGGTTTCGGGGTCAATTTCAGAATTTTTTATTAGCAAAAAATATGTTATAGTGAACTAACCTTAAAAGATAGACATATGCTGTCGCGGACTTTTTTGTAGACCTTTAAAAGGAGAACAATACTCTCATACATGACTTTTGTATAACTTTAACTGTTTACGCAGCGTACGCAGCGGAAGCTGAAAAAATACCCCCGATTTCGAAACATTTTTCATTACTGCTCCGCTTCTATTACAAGCCATGTACTCGTATGTATACTTCATCATCATCAGCTCATTAAACGTCCCCAGCGAGGGGCACGAGCCTACCCGTAAGTATAGGGTGATTAGGCCTTAGTCGTACACGCGGGCCCAGTGCGGATTGGACAACTTCACACACAACCTTTGAATCTCTTCACAGGCGTGCATGAAGGTTTCCTCACGATATTTTCCTTCACCATAAACGCGTCGAAAACACATTGGCGGGATTTGAACCTCAGCTCTCCCGGTAGGAGGGCAACAGTCCACACCATTGAGCCACCGACGCTCTTATGTATACTTAGCGGGCAAAAATGTAGGTGTATTTTTATTTACTTATTTTTATAGAAATTTGAAATATTTTTTGCAATCGTTTGAACTTCTGGTAAGTGAAAACAGCAGTGCCTAGTAGCGTGCACAAAGATTATGAGTAGGGTATGCAAAGTGTGTGATACATAGGTATAGCGAAAACAATAAATATTTTTCATTTTTGTCTTATTGAGTTCATGACAGCAGATCGCCGATGGTTTCAAATCTGTAGAGAAAATGAGCGAATACGTGAGAATTATTTAATATGTGGGTGATTTTGCATATATGAAATGTACGCCACCGGCAGTGCCTATCTCTTTACATTATATTCGTCTAGAAGCATCTCGTATATTGTTTTGTGGATAAAATATTCAATTTACAAAATTCGAAAGACAAAGTAACTTTCCCGTCGCAGCTAAAGAAATAATGCTTCAACAATTCAATATTTCCATTCCATAATCAGCAGCAAGGAAGTCAATTCGAGCGAACACAAAATTATTTCATTTGGAATAAATAACAACAGCTGATTCCAAATAACAGAATAAGTAGCGATGATATTAGGTCAAATTCAATTTTTTTTTTAAACGTAATAAGTGTATCTTTGAAGTAAAACATAATTGAGTGGTGACAACAGATTATAATACAAATGTGATCCTCTTCACCTTTCTTACCACTTATTCTCACCCGTAACATAAAATGCGGTTCAGAGATAAAACATTACATTGAACAAACATAAGGAGTAGTGGTATTAACTTATAGGTACCGATCTTTTTCAAGATACCATCACTATCTCCAACCAGCCTGCCAGCCTTAGAAATTAAGGCCTACTTTCTTGGACTCGACGGTAATGTTTTGCTATACGTGGAGAATATAATCCAATAGTGAACTGTCAAGGATAGTTAAAGTCAAATTCAAAATCCATATATTCAAATGAGACTTACAACAAGCACTTATGGAGTAATTTTACAAAGTAACGTTTTATGGAGGAGAGCCATCTGCCTTCGACAGACTGGTAGTTAACACCACTCATCGTCCATGTACTTTTTATGAACTGTCAAAAAGGAACGTTCCATACATTTTTATGAGATTAGTGAGTGACGTCATTGATCACTATCATCAATTGACCTTATATTTATTTGTTTTTAGTAAAAATACAATAATGCAAATAAACAAACGTGAACAATGAAACGATGTATAAAGTAAGGTGCGCTTTTATTAAAATATGGTTTGACATTTTATTGTGGATGGTGGAAACTACCGGATTACCGGTGAAGCTGAAAAAACTTTTTATGAAAGGTTATCCGCTAAACGCACACGGCAGCGCTACACCGACTCCTCAACTCTCTTACTTCAACCCAAATCACCAAAAATAACGTGCCACCGATGAAATCGGTACTTAAAAACATTAAGATCTAACATATTTCAAGTTAGGTGAGATAATAATCTACGTATAGCACTAAATACTTTATTTATAGGATTAACTGGTACACTTTAAAATTTTAAACCTTATTACTTTCATTGCCATGTTTGTCATAATGTCACATGGATGTGTATAAGAAGAACCCAGCGGCTGGCTAGCGTACTCAGGATGCGGTTTGATTAGGCTAAATTATTGAGTAGTGAGTTGTACATTGCTTACCAAAGATCACGTGAAACCATCGACAAGATGTCTCTCCGTAAGCACTACCATATCGCAAACCAAGCTATATATTAAAGAAAGAAAAAAGATATTTTTTTTAGCTAAACAACACAGATAAATTTAACAAATAGCAAAGATGATGACATAGTATTATACACATAAAGAGAAAAAAAATTAAACAGTCGGGTAAAAACAGGCTGAGAAATAAACGGATTATTGCACTGCATTACTCAAAACAAATTATAAAACTGTTTATTGAGCAAATTGTTAATAGAACATCTCTAGAGGATAACCCGTGATATTTATCTTTTACAGTAACTGCTTCGAACATAATTTATCTGTGTTTTCGTTACATTCCCCAGACGGATCAAAATTAACTAGACTTGAAAATGAGGCTTAAGCGTTACGTTATTTTGTTATTTGTTGATTCGACAAGTTTAGCTAAATTGGCAACTGGTTTAATGCTTTTCGGCGAAAGGCAATGTTTGACTTACATTGGTAAAATTTTACGTAAACGAAAACACGCAAGTATTGAATTGAATTTGGACTTCGCAACATACTAATTACATTGTATTGATCTGACCAGAATAACAGGTAATGTGTTTGAGAAGTCATTGAAATGTACGTAAACAATTAATAAATTAAATTTTTTTTTGTACGTATACCTACCTAAAATATCTGTAATTACTTTTTGTATGAGTTACGTTCATTGTTTGGTGTACTTAAATCGGCTTGGGTGAATAAATCAAAATAAAAAATTGTTATTTATGTTTAATCAATATGGATACAATATTTTTATATGTGGTTTATTGATAATTATTTAAACTAAGAAGACAGGGTCTAATTGTCTCTTAACTAACGTTGACAGATTTAATTTCATCATCATCAGCAGCTCATTAAACGTCCCCACCGAGGGGCACGAGCCTACCCGTATAAACCTTAGTCGTCCACGCGGACCCAGTACGGAATGGCTGACTTCACGCACAAACTTTGTATTTGTTCCTAGACGTGCGCGCTTAGGTTTCCTCACGACGGTTCCTCCACTGTAAGAGCATTGGATATACGTTCATATAATTTCTAAAATTCGAAAGCACATTGGTACGTGGCGGGGTTTGAACCTGCACTCTCTAGCTAGGAAGGCAATAGTTCAGACCAATGAGCCACCCACGTTTATTTCGATTTTAATTTAATCGATTTTTAATTTAATAAAGTTTAATTAAACAGCCCAGAGTTTTATACAAATCGCAGAGTCATCGGCGTGAACTGTGTCGAATGAAAAATTGCCTTCACTAATTAATACATGTCAAAGGAACGTTAAAAATTTGGTTGAGCCAATTTATACGGCTATTGGTCTTGTAATAAATCACAGCTGTTTCAAAGCGAGTGTCGTAATTTTGGTACTAAGCACAGACCGTTTGATTTTAACATGATTTCTAA